>JALRMF010000186.1:0-94759 GCA_026120015.1 Dendrostoma leiphaemia
TTATATTATTAGAATTAGCATTATAAAACGCTTAACTTAAAATATAAATTAAAGCAAATAACAAGTATAGCACAAAAGAATATAAAGTTAAATAAATCTTTAACTTTTAAACATAAAATGAAATATAGGAATACTTTATTAAGTAAAAAAACTATAATTATGCAGAAAATATATAGAAACTAATAGAAAATTTAGAAAATTATAAGCAATTGCTTAACTAATATTAACAAATAAACAACTAATAACGTAATAATCTAAACCTATTACTAAAATTACCAACAAACTCTTTAGCTACGACCTTTAGTTAAGAAACTAGACTAATTAACTATAGTATTTTTTATATTAATAAAACCTTAGTTAAAACCTTTAAAGTTAGGATTAAGCTGTATAATATTTAACTTTTTAGAAATAATAGCTTAAATAAAAGCAGAAATATAAGCCTACTTAGTTTTAGCTTTCTTTGCTTTTACTTATTTTAACTCTTTTATATTATTAATCTTATAATAAATAGCTTATATTACTTTTTTAAATTATATATGCTTTTGTTTGCGTAAATGCTTTATTTTGGCTACTATAGAATAAAAACGCTTTTTGGCGCTTTTAAGCTTATTTTTTAGTTGCTAATATTATACTTTTATTTAGTGCAACTTAAAAGTGCTTAGTTTTTAAATATTATAGCAAGATTAGCCTAATTAAATATACTTAGCGCATTAAAACAAGTTAATAAAAGATATTTAGCAAAATAAAATATTATAACTTTTATAAAAGAAATAAGATAGCATAGTAACGGCGTTTTAAAAAATAATAGAAAAAAGGGAATCTTTTTGCTTTGTCTTTTTAAAACGCGGCTTAGAAGAATGAACTTTTTTAACTTTGTTAGATATAATAAATTAGAAAGTTGGGATTTAAAGGATAGATAATAATAAAGGTTAGGGAAGAAACTTATAAGATTTTTTAGGATAAAAAAGGTAAAGAGGGAGATAATGTTATAACTTTTATAATATATAGGTTATAAAATAAGCTAATAGGCTATATAGGATAAAATAGCAAAATCTAACGTTTCCGCTGTAGGAAAACATTTTTTATGTTAAAAATATGCTTATGTTAGCAGGAATTTAGGGTTAGGGTTAGCATGTTAGATATGTTAAATATATTGCTATTTAAGCTATTTATATTAAAGACAGTTAGGATTAGTATGTTAGATATATTAGATATATTGCTATTTAAGCTATTTATATTAAAGATAGTATAAAAGCTATAAGATATAAGGATATAATTATTAGCATATAAATAGTATTTTCTTTATAGCTTTTTAGTTGTTAATTTAAGTATTTACTTTTAAGTAGCTTTATTACTAGTGATTATTTGCTAGATATAGAATAATAGTGTCTTTATACTATGATTAGTATACTCTTTTAACTATTTCTGCTAATATAAACCCTTTAGCACTCTAGAAACCCATAGAACCCAGCAGTGATTATTACACTTTAGCAAAGCAGTAAAAGAGAAGGTAGTTATATCTTTTATTTATTTTATTACATATATGTTTTTATTAAATTTAGCGTTTATAATAATATTTTTATATTTATTAAAGATGTAATTAAAGGCTTTTAGCTTATTATTAAAAATAAGGTTATATAGTGTAATTAGGGAGTATTTAGCATTTTAAAACATTAAGGTAATTAGTGTGCTATTTTTTTTTAAGTAATAAAAGAGATTGTTTTTTTATTGTAAAGGTTATTAGCCTTAATGCTATTTTTATTTTATATAAGATATTAAGAATCTTTATCTTTGTAAATTATTTTTAATTATTAAAGATTATATTAGCGGCGCTAGTGTTCTTAATAATTAAGTTTTTTATAAGGTTTTTCTTTGTTATTAAAGCTTAGAGGATCTTTTTGCTATAATAACCTAATTTTATAATAAAAGCGGCTGGCTTTTTAAATAAACTGCTGCTATTGTTTTTAAATATATAAAAAGAAGCTTTAGTGTTTTTGTTTTGCTTTGAGTTGTTAGGCTTTTTTGAATTTTTAGACTTGTTTTTTTTAAGGTAAAGCTTTATATTATAATAGTTTTTATACTTTTTATAGTATTTGTTTTTATAAGAGATGATTCTTTTATAAGTTGCGTAATAAGCTGTTTTTGCTAGTTATTGTTTAAGGAGGTTTAATAAAAGCCTTGAGATTTTGATTATTTTTAACAAAGGCATTGTTTCTTTTGTATATTAGTTTATAGATTGGTTAAAGAATTATAATAGCTTTTATTATTTAGCTTTAAACGCTGCAAAGGCAGTTATTTTTTATTTTATAGTAATTGCATTAGAAATGGTTTTTATAAGGTTTTTCTAATTTAAAGTGCTATTTTTGTGTTTTTAATAAAGAAATAGGGCATGTTTTGTAAAAATATCGCAAACCTTTTTAATAATAATTATTATTATAAAGTTATTAAAAGGGCAATAGTTTAGCTTTTTTATATAGCGTTGTATATATTAAAGGTTATTTTAAAACTTTTAAAGGGTGCTATAGTTAGCTAGAGTATAGGCAATAAATCTTTTTGCAATAAGGTTAATATGTTTTTTTAAAGTGCTTAGGAATTATTATAAGGATTTGTTAATAGATTTTATAAGGGTTTATTTTAATAAGATTTATCTCTATGTTAACAAGGGTATTGTAAACTTTATAAAAAGAGGAGTAAAGAAGATTAGCAATTTAGCCGCTTTTTTTTTGCTAGGTAGATTTAGCCTTAGGGTTATTTTAAGGCTTTAAGATTAACTTTTTAATATAGTAGTTAAGCTTAAGAGGCTAGAGTGCTATATAAACTATTGTTTTTTAATTATTAAGGTTTTTTTTTAAAGGTCTAGGAGCTTTGCTTAAATTATAGCTACTTATTTTATTATATTTGTTATAAATATATATATTAGTAATAGCGAGTGGCTGTTTATATATAAGTGTAGCAAGCTATTACCTTTTTGCTAATTGTTAAAGAAGAAACTTATAGAAGAATTTTAAGAGGGTAGAAACGGCGATAGATTATTATTATCGCCATTTAAGGGAAAGGGAAGGGGTTAGTTATTTTATTAGTTGTTTTATTAATTGTTTTATTAATCGTCTTGTTAGTTATCTTATTAGTTAGCCTAATTACCCTCTTTTTAGTTTTTAAGACTTTAATCTTTAAAGTTAAAGTTTTTAAAATTATTAATGCTATTGTTTACTAATATAAAGCTAGCGCTTTTATTAAATAGTATATTAGCTTTTTATTAATTTTTTTAGTTAATAAGCAGGTTTAATAAATCTTAGCCGTTTGCTGTTATAAATAAAGAATTAAAGAAAACGCTAAAAGGGGTTAAAAAAAAGGTAAAATAATAAAATTAACTTTTTATTATTATTGTTTTTTAAGGGGTTTTTAATGCTGTTATAATGCTTTTTATAAGCTAAAATTTACAAAAGAGTAATATATAAGATTGTTTATTTATAAAAATTAAAACGCAAATTAACTGCTAAGATTAAAAAGCTGCTGAAATTTCTATAAAAAAGAGGATAAAGTCAGCTAATTGCAAATTATTATAAAAATCAGTTGAGGAAAGGACTTATAACCTATATAAGAGCAAAAGGGTTAATTATATTGCGCTTAGCTAGAAGGAAGGAAGGAGGTTGAGCCATGGCCTTAACGGCCGTGGGAAATAGGTGTGGGCGTTGGCTGGCGGCCCTGCACGGACCACCTGGCCGTGCCACATTATCTATCCAGGAACCACATGCATAACATCCCATCGGTCATTCGTCAGTTCCCATAAAGCTTTGCTTTGTAGTAACAACCCTGGAAATATCAGACCAGACATGACCCTCTCTCTTATGCTCGTTCTGGGTGCCCAATGGCACTTGACATTGAACTTTGGCTTTAAGTGCATGGTGATTGCCAGGGTACGGAAAATGCCATGGCAAGGACGTCGCGACTCAAGGATCCATCAATGCCGACGCTCGACAACGGAGCCAGCGACATGTGTACGGCTGTGGTTATGCTGCCCCTCGAGTTGTGAAGGTACCAAGATATTCCTGTCTGCTAAATGCGCATCTGACATCTGAGCATTGAGGACATTGGGAAATGAGAGGTGATTTTCGGCACCAACGGGGGGGGGGGGCACTCCAGGGCTGTTGCTCAAACCACCATAAGTGCAAGTGATTATCAGATTTGAGAAGTGAGATCAGTACCTCGTCGAGTTCAAAACTTCTAGGTGGTAGCAGATAGATACAATGCTGCAAGCGACATCAATATGAAGAAAAAACATCATAACCACAGCTTGAGAAGTTCTAGAGACCCTAGGTATTCCACCAGAACACCCAGAAACGCCGGAAGTCTCCAAAATTTTACCATTTGTCGTCCGACGCATTACCGTTGCCGTTTCATAATTTTCTAGGCCACTCCAATGACGCCTCGTGTGTGCTATCCCGTTGAAAAAGGCGCGGAAGAACGAGAGTCCATGATACCACCTACAGTCATTGTTTGCCAGCCCAAGAGGATATCAAGAAGCAAAACGCCGGGCAGCACTAAAAGGCACCGTAGTAAGGATATGGCCCGATGTGTAAAGGAATCCGCAAAGCCAAAGCGCTACAGGGAGTAGGCCCCGACCTGCACGTCTGGATACAAGTACGCCTCGAGACCGCCCCCGGGCCCCATCACGGCCATCGAGCTCGGGTCGACGAAGCCACCGGTGCTCATGCCGGCGGGAACCGAGGTGCCCGGTATGGTCGTCGGGTACGACGTGGGGATCGAGGAGGAGGAGGAGGAGGAGGAGGAGGAGGAGGAGGAGGAAAGCTGGTGCGGCGCGTGGCCGTGCACGTCGAGGTGCGAGGCGGACGACGGCGGCGGCGGCGACGGGCTCGACTTGAGCTTGACGTACTCGGCGTGCAGCTCCGCGTACGCCTGGCTGAGCACGTCGTGGCGCGCGCGCGCGTCGTTCAGCATCTGCTCCAGGTCCTTGATCCGCTGGTCCTTGCGCTCCCGGTACGCGCGCTGTGAGGCGCGGTTTTGGGCTCGGCGTCGCTGCAGAAGATTGATGTTAGTGTGTGTCTGCTCTTCCTCTTCCATGTTTTTTTTACCCCCTGGGATTATTTCCTCTGACAGGTGAGAAATGACAGATTGTGACTCTGGTGGTCACCCGGTGTGACCGCCATGGTGGCATCGCATAATGGCCACAGAGGTCCGCATGGCGCAGCGAGTGGCGCTTGCCACTAGCATGTGAGTGGTGCAGAGGTGCTTGTGCGCGTGCTATTCTGAATGGCTGCCAACTTACCGAGAGGACTGAGGGCGGGGCGTTCTTGTATCTGTTCTCGCGCTTCCTCTTGGCAGCGGCCTTCGGCTGCGTCGCTGTTGCTGCCGATGTGTCTTGTTGTGACTCGCTCCCGTCGTCAGCGTCCCGGCTGGCCGGACTGGGAAAGGCACTAGTTCCCGTGTAGTCCCCCGAAAAGCTCATGTCGTACTGAGAGGTGATGAGTGTGTGCGCGCAAAGATGGATGAGTTGGCGAACTTACAGGCGATGTCGCTGAGCTGTGTGATTCTGAGTGGCTGCCGTCGAGATACTGGTCATGATCACCGTAAAGATATTGGTGAGAGTTGGGTGGCGACGGAATGTCCAAGTAGACGTTTGTTCTCTCCATGGTCGGAGATCCCAAGGCTTCAGGTACAGTTGCGGGTCTGATATATGT
The DNA here is from genome assembly GCA_026120015.1 of Dendrostoma leiphaemia. Lineage (NCBI taxonomy): Eukaryota > Fungi > Ascomycota > Sordariomycetes > Diaporthales > Erythrogloeaceae > Dendrostoma > Dendrostoma leiphaemia. The sequence continues at coordinate 5,700 of JALRMF010000186.1, forward strand.
TCCGTTGTATGACCCTCAGACGGAATGAGATGGGATATTTTGAGGAAGGAAGAGGCTATGGCATTGGAGGCGAGTGGAACAGCGATCATTCTAATATAACAGAGATCTGACTTCACAGAAACCTTGAAGAGATGAGATGGCGGCTTACGGTAACTCCTGCTTGGGTCGACATAATGGTGATGGTGGTCCTATGTAGATTCGAAAAGTACGTGGCGGCCTGGTTGACTTCCACATGCACGTCTGGTTACATCGGAAACAGACCCACCCCTCTTCGTGAAGACTAGTGTACCTAATAAGTACCGTGTATTGGGTTTAAGTATGGTCCCTGGCCCCAGGCGCGTCACAGCGTGTGGGAGGGCAGGCAAGCCGCACCCAAGAGTGCGGCCGGCTCAGCCTGGAGACTTATGGTTCTTTTGCCTAGCCCTTGTCTACGGTATGTGCACAATACCTTTAGGGCTGGTCCCATGGTGGCCTGGCTACATTCTGGTCCAGAGCAGTTCCTGTCGGACGGCTGTGTCTTGGAGACTGCCTACTTATGGGGCCGCGAAGGTGTTTCACTGCCACGTTGTAATTGGCAGCATTCTCTGCTTGGTATGTCAGCGAACAACCTACAGCATATGCCGTCTTCGCTTTCTGCTTCACGGCGATGCCCGCAAAATCTTGATTTGTCTGTGATGCTCTCTATAGTCCCCCTCGTGGAGGGTGCTGGATGATTTTCAAATCCCGTAATACCCTTGATCAGATGAGAAGGCAGGCAGGCAATGATAAAATAATGCTACGATTCGTAGGAAGGACTCGCGCGTGTAACGAGAGTGAGCGCATATCCGATTGAGTACCGATGTCTGGTGATAAATCGGGATCTGTACTTTTACACCATGTCAGAATTGGGACCACGTCGCTCGTAAAGCGTGCTGTAAGAGGAGAGCCGTCGGGGGTTCACGCTTCCCGCGGTCCATATTAGGACATGCTGAACAGGGGTGGTCGCCTGGGTGGAGGGGCGGGTGGTCCTCAGTGGACAGTCTGAGGAACGACAGCAGCACTGTAAGAATCCAAGCCCAGTGAACGAATCAAAGGAGCCGAGAAAAGTGCTCATTGTTGCATCTCCGGGTTTTCAGACGGACTCGAGCACGCGGGCAACCCTCCATCCCTTTGTGTGTGGCTGTAGACGAAATTGTTCATCCAACATCGGCCGAGACTCTGTCGAAGACGAAGGAACCGCTGAGCGGCCGGAAGTCTCACTGGAGTGCCACGGTGACCGTGGTCCTATCCCCCGCAGAGGCGCCACTCGATCTTACGCAAAGTCAGTACGCGCATGACCTTGCTTCAATCGAGAAGTGAGATGGAAATCCATGGTCTATCACGAAATAGAGGCTTCGATGCGTCTTGGCCGCTCGTTAAACCGTACAAGTTCAACCGTGTGTGGTTTAGCCAAGTGTGTCTCGGTACTAGGCTTCTACTCGAGGACCATCAATTACAGCATAACCGATACTTACCTTTTGACGCTAGTCAGGAAACTGGCGGCCGTTGAAGTAGCCTCTGGCTGGACATGGAATTTGTGAATGCATTTCGAGGACAAGCATTCCCCGAGAATCTGCGTGAATGTGCAGCGAAGAGCGTAAAAAGCTGCGGTAGCAGGCTGCAGCGGTGTCGGCGGTGTGGTCGATGGATCAGGAGATGATTGCCAGTCGGCATCTGCTCCGGTCTTCGCCAAATGCGATTCTAACCTCATTCGTCGCTCCCGATCGTGCTTCTCGTCACCGTACAGTCTGGCAAGACACGGCAGGCCCTGAGAACTAGGATTTATGACGAGAGAGTGGTGGGATCGGGCCACGCTCCAACCTCAAGCCTGCTGTCAACCGCGTCTAGCATCGCCACGTTGTCGGGAATGCATCGACTGGCTTGCCCCGCGTGTGGCGGCCGCATGATATGTAGTCCCTAGCAAACAAGTTGCCTCATGTGCCTTGCGTCGTGCTGGCCTCGCCGTTCATGTCGAAGCAAGGCCCTGTGATGTCGATCTACTCCTGCTCCTGCTTTAGAACACGCGGAGAACAAGGCCGTCGCTGCGGTGCTCTGACGGTCAGTCAGTTGATGGCGGTCACCGGAATATTTTGTGCTGGTCGGGAGCACAATTACGCTCGGTGAGTTTGCATCTATGAAAATATTCCGCATTGGGGTAGGTTAACCGGTGAAGGATGGCAGCCACTGGTTGTAATTGGCAGGGTGCGCGCTGACCTGGGTTAAGGGTATTACTTCTGCAGGAGGGGGAGGAACGCCCACGAAAACTTGCTGGTTGAAGCCATGGCCATATTTAGAAGGCTGAATGCTGGATGTGATTTGTGTCTGAGATCGGGCAGGCCGGAGGGCGGAGGCCCATAGGTGAGAACTTGGCTTCAAACCTGCTGGAGCCGTCATCATGACCGTTTGGGTCGTGGACACCTGACCTTGCAAAGGTGCTCTGAGGTGAGAGAAGACCTCACGTCGTCGAGAAAAGGTTATTTCGCGGGATCATGACAGGCACGTGGAAAGTGAAGAAGCTTGAATTGAAAGTCGCATTTTGAGATTTGCGACACAGTGTGCACGCACGGACCAAAAATGTTAGATAATCAGCCGACCCCGAGTGATTGGTGCCGTTCGGCTGCTGCCGTGCTTCCGCCAGATCGCAAAGTGTTGCTTCCCCTTCTCTCAACGTCGTCTCAACATCGCAATATCCCCCCCCTCCCCCCCCGAGCCAGACATCTCCCCAGCTGTCGATCTGGCCACGTCGAATGGCGCTGGCCGCCAAGCTATGAACTGCGCAGCTGTGTCGCAACAGGACCGCTTTTTGGGGCCCGCTCCACGTTCCCCTTGCCCCGCTTCGGCATGCTACTGTACCACACCATCCACGCAACTGGCAGCTGCAGTCAGCAGAAGACCCCCCCTTCACTTCACCTCACGGCATCACCTTGACATCTTTCCTCTCTCTGGACCGAATTCCGCGAGACGTTCAGCGACCAGCAAGGCTGTGGACGGCCCCTAAGATCAGAGAGACTACTTCGTCTCTGCCATCCAATCAACAGCCGATCTCAACGTGGCCACAGGACGGGTCGATGGCTCGGGCCAGCGCCTTTTCCAGCCTGCAGCTCTGTGGTTGCTTGGCTGGCCTGTGACCACCCTACGTCGACCGTCGACTGACTGTCTGCAATTTTGTATCATTGTTTCTCCAGTCTCCGAATGTCGGAGGGGACCACCACAAAACGAAGCCGTTGACACTGCCTTCAGACCATCAGCGACATGTCAGTAAACATGCCCACCTTTCCCACTTGACATCTGACCTCCCCGTCGTTTGCGCCTTGCCTTGTCAGATCGGGACGACGAGAGCCAGGTCGGGGAAAAAACCCACCACACGAGACGAAGGAACATCACTCTGTGCAGGTGCGGCCGCCTCTCGGCTCCTGCTTGTGAAAGACACACACAGGGATAACGAACCTCGCCCAGGTTACTGGGTGAGACACAGCACTTCAGTGGCCAGCTCTGGGTAGTTCCCAGGTTCGTGCCCCTTGATTAGACCCAAGGGGATTTGACTCTCTCACCAGCTATGCAAGGGTTTCATCTGCAGGAGAGAGGCGCTGGAGCCGCTGCAGCGCCCGCTTGACATCGACTTGATATCTCACGAGCTGCAGCAACGTCCTTCCGGCGCTTTGCTGATGCTGAGATTCAAAGAAGAGCTGTCTTTGCAGTGGTCAGACCGGAAATGCGGCTGCCTAGAGGAGACCAAGATAGCTCTTCCAGCCTCTGACACCGTTGACTTCTGAGGCAGTGAGGAGTAGTACTTCGATGTGGCACAATGCAAGAGACGTTGCAAGGTAGCCCACTCAGGGCGAGGAGCGGGGGCGGGCTGTCAAGCGGATGCGGTCCTGCCACCGTTCCGCGGCCAAGGGTAAAGCTTGATTGCTGTCTTGCATAAGGTCAAAGTCTCGTACGAACCACTGTCGGTGGCCCTCACACGTGCTCCGACGCAAAGCGTTTTCGGTGACGATACGGTATGGCTGCTTCTGATATCTAGCTCGTGTCGGGCCAATGTTCTGCCTCCTCTCGCGACCGAGCCTGAGAGTGGTTCAATCTGGTATCTCGACAGCAGCAACAACTCAACTGAGATATAGGTCCAGCTGCTACATTGCCCACACGATTTCCCTCGGCAAGACCTTCAATATCTGTGCAATGGCATTGTTCTCAAAGGATGTGAAATGCTCCCTGGTCATGAGCTGGGATCAGCGACAGCAGACCAACGCACGTCTAGAGTTGCACGCCAGTCGGATCACGACGGTAGCATCATATTATCTGCCATGATCTCTTGACGTCCATGATGCGATTCTCGATGCCTTGATCTACCGACCCTAGCCGTACGCACCAGCATCTCCCATTGCCCTGTGAATCCGCCCCCAAACCACCTCCGCCATGAACCCCTCCGCCACGTGCGCCGGTAAATCGCCCCAGCTTCCCCAGGCAAAGCGGAGGATGCGGCATCCCACCGGCCCCCACTTGGTTAAACCTATGTTCAACCTCCGGTCGCACGACAGGCAATGATGAACAGGACACAAGTCTCTCGGCCGAATATCGCGGCGGACCCTATCTTGCACGCCGTGGAATCATCTTCTGTCTTCCCTGGCCGCAAGCCGTACTGAGCAACACCAGAAGCACGGGAGACTGTGCCCTTCCGTGGGCTCCCCCAGGTCCCCGGGCCAGACGTCGTGGCTTAGACTACTGCGTTCCTTGGCCAACCTGACCGAAACCTGACCGGAGGTCTGTTGTACCCTCATGCTTAAGCTTCACGCATCTGCGCACAACCCCTATACATTACCATCGTACCGTTTCGGGGCGACCAATGTCCCTCGCCTCCACCATTACGACGTCTCGGGCATCGGCGGCGGACGCCCCGCCCGGTGGCTCACGGTCGCGGATGTAAGCAAAGTAGGCGCCAGTAAAAACCCCAGCCCCAAAGAAGAGCCCAACGCAACAGGCGCCGCGTCCAGAGTTAACAATGTTGCGTCTGGAGCGGATCCTGTTCATTCACGACGCAGGGCCTGCGCGCATCTCTCGAAATAAAGTCGTCGAGACTTGTCATGATTACGAGCAAGGGGCATGGGCCCTTGGCAGCGTCTGCTACAGCAAGCAGCGTCTCTTGCTAGTGGCCCTACGATGCGCGGCCGTTCGTAAGTATGATGCATGGGGTTCGAGTCGACAAGGTGAGCAACGGCGGTGAGCAGCCAAGGTGACCAGACCGGGAGAGAGTCCTGTCGCCTATTTTCAGATTTAAGATCCCGTCGTGTCGATTTTGCGGGTCGGCATGACATGGGAGCAAATCAGAAAAGTCGCGGCCGCCGAGCACGATGTGGTGGGATTCCCGTCACTGGCGTAGTAGCGTGAATGCAACAAGAATTATGGGCAAATTCCATGACGTGTAAGTGTGCGGAACCGCGCGGAGCGTCCAGATGAGGCATCCAGGATGGTGGTGGCATGGCTTATTCCCGCCCGGGATATTACGATGAAGGGATTGGACGAGCGGACATGAGTGGCTGAGATTCGAGGATCACGGCAAGATCACGTTGAGAATCAGCTTTTCAGCTTCTCACACTGGACAGGCCGGGGTGATGAGATGTGATGTCTTCGAATTCGATGCCTCCTCACGGCCGCCCGGGAACGAGGCGCCAAGTCGACGCCTCGAAGAGCTGCGGGAATAGTTACAGGGGACAAATCTGGCAGCCTTACAGGATCCGCTGCATGATGCCATGCCCCGCTCAGACCCGAGGCCACACCCTGGAAGACGTGTGTAGAACGAAGGTGCAAAGTGCCCAAGGAAGCTACGTGCCGCCGCGACAAGGAAAAGGGCGGGCATGAAAGTCGCGGGCGAGCTGAACTGGTGATTCCAAATCGTCCCTAACGATGCGCAGATGCCGGCTGAGGCACCCCTGCCGCTGGACCCTGCGCAAGAGTTTGCGAGGCAGAACTGCTTCGTTTCCACCCTTCCGTACGCTTTGTCGGCCACACACCTGCATGGCTGTCACATCCTTCCCGTCGGGATGAAGGGTGGCGGAGTGGCAGGACGATCCATCTGGCAATCGGGAAAGCCAAGTCTTCCCCCAAGGGTGCGTGTAGGTCCTGCATCGGTAAATGCTGACACCCACCCCACCCAATATGGCTCCCAACCCTCTCGCTTCATACCCTGTCTTCTGCAAGCCGCGCAGCGGTAGCGAGTGAGCACTGCAGGCGCCGTTTGTCGCGACGGCCGTATCGCAACAAACTCAACCTAGACAGCACGTGGCCATGGGCCCTGCTGTACAAGGTGAAATGGCCTGAGGACAGCGGTGTCGTTAACAATTCTTTTCTCTTTTCGTCCACTCCTGCCACATTACGGCTCATCGAGGTGCTCGCAGATGCCGGCGCTCTGTCGGCATTTCCACCGGAGGAGATCGGAGGGGTTGATGGCTGGCTTAGCGATTCGTGATTTGACAATGCGCGCAGCCAGCCAGCAAGAGAAAGCTCATTTTTGACCGTAATGGGTACCACGATCGGAAACCTTCGTCGTAGTGAGTTGACAACACAAGCATGCGATGCTGGGACTCTGATTACTTGTTTGGCGTATCACTGGAAAGCTTCGTTCATGTAACTCTGTACCACCTGGTCCATCTCCGAGAGACAGAACAGCCTGCGACAACGCCCGCCATTTACGATACGTGGAATGGAGGTTGCACTGTCGCACTCTGATCTGTGACACAGCGTCCGCGCCGCTTCAGCATAATCCCAACGGCAGGAGATTGTGCCGGAGCAGGTTTGATTGAAGCAAACTCGTGAGCCGTTCTGGGAACAAGTAGTCCGAGCGGAATGATGGGATGATGGTGCTTGTCCCGATCGAATTTCCAGGCAGAGGAGTTGAAATTGGCCTCTCGGTCGGTGCAATGAATTCTAAGTATGCCAGTATCTCATACGCAGGATATTAGACTCGTATATGACCGGCACTGATCAGGGATTGCAGCCCAACGAAAGGTCATTGAGGAAGTTTCTTCAGTCCTGCTTCGGCCTGCTTGACACCCTCGGGAAAGCCGTTGTCCTCGCTGACCCTGATGGCGCGCTCATATCTTCGTCGTGCTTGGTTGTAGTCGCCAGATATCAACGCAATGTCTCCGAGGTTGACGAGGGCCACAGCACAGGCCTGATCGCATTCTGGTGTTCGCTTGTCTCCAGTCGGTTCCTTTGCGTGCTTCAACGCATTCTTGGCCCACCTCTCGGCACTTTCGACGTGTTCCTTCCGGGTCCAAGTTTGGCCTGCGGTTGTTGCTGCTGGCTCGTCCCCTTGGCCGGGGACGATACCGGCCAGTGTGTCGTAGGGTGCGCAGGGTGGATGCTGCGCGAAGGACACGGCAAGATTGTTCACTGGGAACGGTCAGTCTATCATAGATATTTATGCTTGCTGATGGAACTGTGCATCAGGCTCTTGATTTGGAATGACTTACTGAGGACTGCCATGTGACATTGATCTTCGCAGAGCCGAAGAGCCTGAAAGAAGAGCGGCAGAGCGAGATCAAATTGCTCTTTCCTCTCGTAACTGTTACCCAGCGCTGCGAGGCGAGATCTGTCAGCAAATACTCGGATAAGTCGCCGATTCGCGAGAAAATAAGACGCGGTACTCACACTCCAGAGTAGCACCGATCTGGTCCGAAGTCAACCAGGGCCCTTCGCCATCTTTGACTCCCTGCGTGACCCGTCGCTGGAATTCCTTCAGAGTTGTCTCGGTGCCCCACATCAGATGCTCATGCGACTTGTCGATGTCCAAGACGTGCTCGTCCGCGTACAGCTCTCCCAGCTTCACACTTATCTGGCAAGACTTCATGAGAACGCGGGTTCGAGAAGATCTGACCCATTGATCGAACTCCTCTCGTGTGATGGTTCGTGCAGCCTCTCCTTCCCCGATCACTTTGCCGGGAATGGGTGCCGTGGGCAGCTTCTCAGGATTTGTCTCAACCAAGGCCAGCCATTTCTTGTTATCTGCGAGCATCAGGTCCAAGACACGTATAGCAGCCGGGATGTTGCCCATCTTCTCTAGCCACCCTGAGAGATGGATCTTAATTCCGGCGACATCATCTGAGAAGGGATCCAAGCCATGTGCGCTACACTGCTCGAGAGCAAGCTTGAAGTACTTGAGTGCCAGCTTTGGGTCCAGTTGGTGGTCACTGTAGTAGAGGGCGCGTCGGAGAGACTGAGCAACGTCTGGAGGGTACTTCGTAAATTGCTCGGCGTAGTAGTAGTTGTAGTACATATAAATGGCGTATGCAACGAATCCGGAGGCGGCCACGAGGCTATCCAAGAGTGTCAGTGCCCCTTCGGCCGCATGGCACCCGTTCTCTGCGAGTCCGACTCACCACACCATAGCCAGGAAAGTCTCCTCGGGGCTTTCCCGGAAAAGCTTCCTCAGGCTTGTCCCCCGAAAGATCCTGGAGAATCGTAGTGCGCTGCGCAGTGTCTGCCAAAATGTCGCGTCACGCGAGACGTTGTAGGTGGTTGGCGTCGGTCGTCGGTCTTGGGATGTGATCGAGCGAGTCTGCTCGCGGGTATGTGCTAATTGCAAAGGCGCGGGGCAATTGGATGGTCGTCTCGTGGACGGCGATGTCCGCAGTGTCCGCAGCAGTGTGCTTGAAGGGCGAACGTATGATGGCGGTGCTTGAAGTCCGGCTCGAAGCGCCAGCTTCACGCCGCGAATTGGGAGCATCGTCGGCTTCTGTGATTCACACAAAGTCTTCGAGGTCAGGAGAAGTGCCGGGTGAGATTGTCCGTCAGTATCGACATTGGCGGTGGCCGTGGCGGTGGCCGTGGATTATAATGAGATTGTAAAGTACTCGTACATAGGTTCATGGAGGTTGAACAGGTCGACCGCGAACTTTTTGGGAGCTGCTATGGGCACCAGACCCTGCTGTGGCAGCACTGAGCAGCTAGCTCTATGACGGAATGCTTGCCCCCGGCAAGCCGGCCTCGGCGCCGAGGTTGAAACGACACGGGCCGTCGGCTCCACAATTACAACGTCCCCTCCGTTGCCTTGCGATCAAGACGGCTTCAATCTTTGTTGTCCTCACAAATCACATACATTGCAACAGGTCTCAAGACTCTACTTGAAATACCAGTGGACGCATATCACCAACGAGAATACTCGGAATCTCCTTGAGACCCCCGCAACTTGAACAACATCGACTTCTCGAGACAACGTCGCGACCACCCTGTCGACACAATGCCGGACTTCAAGCCCAAGGAGCCTGTGAACCTGAGCCCTCCCAAGGATGACCCCATAAGTCTGGAGGAGCTGTCCAAGGCTGACGGTAAGTGGCGATTGCGCGGGTCTTGAAGCCTCTCCCTCGAGTTCAACGGCAGAGCGGCGAGCCACCATGAAAATGGACATGGAAAATATGCACAAGCACAGTTGAGTTTCGATTGGATTGTTATGCTAATCCCGCCGTAGGTACTGATGGGGGGAAGTGCTATGTTGCCATCAAGGTAAAGCTTACCGAGAACAAGATCCGAAAACCTCTTGTCTGATACACATCACAGGGCAAAGTGTACGATGTAACAGGCAACAAGGCTTACCAACCTGGAGGCTCATACCACGGTCAGTAGGCAAAGGCTCCTATTCCAATGTGACACAAGGGTCTCGTCATTTCTCAAGATCTCTGGGCCTGGTTCGCAACACAGCCCCGGCTTTTGTCCTTCTGTGGTACATTCTCTGCCACTCTCCAGCTTCTGCAGATCTTCCCTTCCCCTCTGTTCTACAGGAGGCTCAGTCGAAGAAGAAGAGGCTGACTCGTCATCAAGTCTTCGCCGGCAAGGATGCCTCGCGCGCCCTGGGCAAGACCTCCACGAAGGCGGAGGACGTCTCGTCGGAATGGAAGGACCTCGACGACAAGGAGAAGGGCGTGCTCAACGACTGGGTCAAGTTCTTTTCCAACCGCTACAACGTCGTGGGACGCGTTGAGGGTGCCACCAACCTCGATGATGAGGCAGCTGCGCCAGCGCTTTGAGCGGTGACAGGAGTACCTGATTGCTGTTCCACCAGCCGCCGTTGCATCGCCCTCTCTTGAAACAGGTGCTTGGGTTTGGGTTGTCTCGATTGCTTTCATGTTGTGCTTGGGCTATCTGCGGGGCAGCTGTAGGCTCAACAAGAGCGTCGGAGGCGTCTTGAAGGACGTACGTCGGCCCTTTCGACGAGGCATTATCTCAATATCAGCACAAATAATGGGTGTCTTGGTGTGACAAGCGATGGACACGTCTCGTATCACCTGGGATCAGATCTTGTGAGGTCTGTATATCGGGACCTAGGAATTCGCGCCGTGCCGACGGCGGACTGCCTGCGTGGAATAACTGACACGGCTTGATGCAGCGACGGCCATCGCGCGAGTGGTCCATCTGTTTCATCTTTCCTGCGTATATCCGTCTTGTTCATGTTTTTCCACAACCTTCGTCATGTCGATGCAGAGTGTCGTCTATTGATTCCCACGCCGAGGCACACACTCGTCAGAGAAAGATTGGCACGACGTCGCCGTGCAGGCCCATATGACCTGATGAACAGGCTTTTTTCTCGGCACACAGTCAGATTTTGGAGCTCGCGGGCCACGGAAATTGCAGTTGCAGGCTGTTGTGGCATCCATTCTGACCGGTCCCGATCACATGAACAAAGTAGTCTGTGGTCACGACAAAGCATCGTGTGACCATCCTACAGACTTCATCACTCGTCAGACAAGATGAAGGAGGTTGAAGTCTAGACAAGGGAGTCCATGTGCTCTTGACAAAGTTCTAGCCAGGTCTAAACTACGTCGAATCAGAACGACCAAGATGTCGGGCTGGACAACTTGTGGGAGGGTCCCTTCGAAGAAAGGAATCACACTGCCATGTCCATGCCTCTGTCCCTTTTGGGCATTGCCCGGTCTGTAGGAAAGATTTCAAGTCACCCGCCGCCATCCAATAAATGAAAATTCCGAATCACCCAGCCCTGCCCCCTCCGTAATCAAGGCATTTTGACCACCCTGACAAACCCCGTCAGAACCAGATCGATGGCCGCGTGAAGCGTTTGTCCTATCGTCGACGACGTTGGCCTATGTGACACTGTCAGCCCTCATCCTCACAAAGCCGTGGGACAGGGGGGAATTGGATGGAATGCTCACCAGATTGCTGTGCCACGTACTGCCCCTGGTCCCATCCGTTGGCTGCGCCGGCTCTGTTGTTGCTACTGTTGCTGCACCTGTCACATGCCTCGGGGACGTCCCAGACCTTCTTGAGGACCTGGACCCCGAAGCACTGGTGGTTTGGGTCGTTGCGGGCGAAGTGGCAGTAGTTCTTTCGCTTGGTGTAGGAGCAGGCGCAGCCGAAGATGAACTCTTCCCAGTCACACATGGTGAAGGTGATTTGTCGGATGTCGGTCTTGAGTGGGCGAGCAGCAGAGCCTGCGCTGGTGATAGGTACTAGTGGGACGCGGCTATGAGCGACGGTCTGGGCTTGAGCTTCGTTCTTGATTGCGAGAGAAGACTGATCCAGAGGTTGCGTCTTTGGAGCGCACCGGGTCAATATATCACGACCTGCTTGTGGGATGTTTATGAACACTTGTAGCTGATTCGGCCGACTATACAGACATAACGCTCTGGGCTACCCCGAGAACTGCCCCCACTCGACACTTTATACGTTGTCCCGTCTCCCATGATCACCGACGGCGATGCCGGGGAGCATATCCTCGGCATTTTGGACTCGTCCAGGAGCAAGCAAACTTCCCAACTCACCAGCCGCATGCAGTGGCATCGCATACAGAGTGGGGCCTCCTTGCATTGTGTGCGAAAGGAAGATTCCGTTTGAATCTAGCAGTGATAGACTGATCACATCTCATCTGCCGCTGGTATCGGACAGAATCATGCTGCGTATCGAGACATGCCGCGCTGTTATGTCGGCATCGAGACGGCTGAGGATAGGTCCGGACTCTGAAGCGCAGGAAGAGCCCTCTCACGTCTGCACGGCATAGGTCGCCGTGACGAAATGCACCTCTCAACCGTCTACCAGGTCAGGGGAAGGACCGGAAGGATCGCCAATTTGATTGGGCGTTGCACAGTGGTATCCAGACCAGATAGCCTTGGGTGCCAAAGTTCCAGGTTCGAAGATGCTGTGCTGCAAGACTTCGCTCATCGAGAGTGTGCGTGCGTGCAGCCCAATGAGTTCGGAAACAACTCTTGTGCGATTGGTTGCGACGCAGGAGAGGCAGTGCTGAGCAAACATGCGTGACGTTGCATACGCACACACGCAGCACTGTGTAAAACTCTTTCCCCTCTGAGTGCGATGGAGGCGAGGATTTGAAGTGTGTTTGCAAGCACATGTCAGTAGAGCGCAAACATGCGCTCATGATGTTGTCTCTTCCCTGTGGCAGCAGCTCTGCCAGTCAGTATGGGGTTTGGGCCAATGCTTATCTCCAAGTGCAGTCTTGAATCACTCGCATTCATTCAGTGGCAGTGGTTTCTTGTGCCCATCATCGTCGAGTTGCAGGTTTGGTGGAAGAGGCTATCGATATCTCTGGCACAAGCGCCTCGCCTCTTCCGCCGGGCGGTTGGCCAAATCGTCGTTGCAGAGGCTGCCTGCATGTGAGCAAGCCCTATACTATTAGCGCTCGAATCAAAGAGTTTCTTCATGTTCTGGATACCGGGTTCTTGGGAGCCAGCTCCTGAGGATCTGGCCACCTGCGCATGAGATCCTGCAAGACGGAAATCCCGCCGAGATGCTGCAGGCTGGTCCCAAGGATCCTCCTCGCGATGCTTCCCAAACCGTCGTCACACAGGCCCGGTTTCAATGAGTCCTCCCATTCGCCTTCAAGATCTAGATCCTTGCGGATCAGCCAACCCAAGACTCGATCAGGTCAGGAGATACGCCCAGAAAAAGTCGGCCTCACGGCTCGTCCCTCGGAAGGGACCTGTCCCGTGAGGGGCCCGCACGTGGTCCTCGTACAGTCACGCAGAATCACTGCTTCTTTGAAACTCGCAGGCCCCGTCCGCATATCTCATGTTCGAGTGCAGATTGGCGATGCAAACGCAATGTCGAGGCGGGTCAGTGGAGCCCTGCCACTCCTCGGTTTTCGACGAGCTCGTCGACAACGCAACCGCAAGTCAGACCCGCTGAGTCTCAACGATCCCCCCCTGTGTGCATGATGTCGCGGCCGATGTTGATTCGAGGACCTCGTTGGTGTCCTTGAAGGTATCAAGAGTGCATGCAGACTGAGGGGCGGAGGCTCTGCGTCCTGCGGAACCAGCGACGTCGTGAGCCAGCATCAGGCCTGCTGAGACATACTGCGTACAGACATGAACGAGTTGTGTGCACTCGCTTGAGGCCATCACGTTGTCCCTCCGTTCGCTGTCAAAAGTTTTGCGCCGCCTCATGAGGGTTGTTTTCGTAGTCAAGCAAGCAGTCTCGAAGATGGAATGCGGTCCATTATGTCTTCGCGAGAGAGACGGAATCCACGGGCTTGACGGTCTCAGATATAGAAGATTCGAAATGAGTTTTGGAGCCATGTCGAAGTCCAGATGAGCAGCGATTGACAATGTCGATTCGCGGGCGCATGTGATGTCTGGTTGCCTTGTCTGACCGGAGTCGAGAAGATGCCCATCCCCGAATCGGGTGCAGTGATTTGATGGACCCTGCTGTCAACTGGTGCCAGCACAGTAATTGGCTTGGAACCACGACAAGGTAGACCGAGCCCTGTCGAGCCTAGAACGCCCTGCCGCCAACCGCATTTTTTTGAGAGAGAGGGAGTCAACGGACACTCTGATTGGCAGAGGCGACACCCTACCGAGAGTTGGGCCCCCAAACCACGCCCCAGGTCGGGAAAAGTGAGGCGGGCGGCGTGGTTGCCTGCTCTGAAAGACTCGAGCTTGGAGGGCGTCATTGCTGCCCTGCCTGCGATTCTGGCCATCCTTGCACTTGACTCTCTCGCCGTGACCCAACCTCATTGCTCATTGCTCAACCTCGACCTGGACCTCGACCTCAGCGGTCCTAGATGCGCACCTAGTCCCGGGATCCATCCTCCATCTTCTGCCACCCTGCGATCACCCGCACCCAACAATGTCGAGATGCAACCGATGAAAGTGCACATGGCGACCTCGTAATTGTCTGCACTATTGTTCCAGACCTGACGTATCACCGTCGACGCCCGGGCCGAGTGCTTGGGAGAGAAGGTCAGCGTGGGTGTGGCACTGCACTGCTCTGCGCTGCGCTCTGCTGTGCCGGACTGTGCTGGAGCAACGACAGCAGGGTCGCACGTCCGTTGACTTTTTGCTCTCATTCTCACCTTGCTCTGGTATCGACCCTGGTTTCGTGAGTTGATCCTGCTTATTTCTGTTTGACACGACGGCGTCAGGCTCCCGCAGGCCCACATCTGCTGGGTCCTATGGTTTTCAGATTGAAGCCATTCACTGGACGCCCAGCCCCACCTCGACCTCGACCTCGACCACGATCCCGACCACGACACTCTCACACACTCTCTACCTCTCTATCTGTCTGTCTCTGTCTCACCCCCGTGACTGCAGCCGCGAGCTGGGAGAGCGCCTCTTTATCTCGTCCTTACCATCCACGTCACTTCTCTTCTCAGCATCATACCACCGTCTCATATTCCTCGCCGGGTGCTCCCCGTGTCTGCGCTTCGCCATACGACACCCATATCACCACGCCTTGCAAACCGTCTGAACACCGGATCCACAGCAGCGGCCAGGTCTAGGACAAACGAAAGGCACTTGCCGAAAGTCTTGTACGCACGCAGACCTCCCTACCAGTGTTTGCGACGAGGCACCTGACCCCGTCAAAGCATCATGGGCCCGTCTCCCTTTGCGAAGCCCAACCTGCCTTCGGTATGTAGACTTATGTTGTTCATGTGTTTTCGTCTCGTCTCATCTGATCATCTCGCCGAGTAGGGCCTCAACTCCTCGATCAATACCCGGCCTCGGCCTCTTGAACCCGATCTGAACAGTGTCGGCAACGCCTTTCCGGCCCACAGCCCTAATCTGACTGAACCCTTTGGTTTTGACATCCACGCACCTCCACGTGCTCGTAGACAGTCGATTGCGCCAGCCTCGTTGATGAGGCGACCTGAACACAACCTCTCTGCAGCCTCTCTGGCACAATACGCATCGTCGGCCACCGCGGAGCCATGGAATGCGCTCACCGCGAGAAATTCTACCGTGACGCAGACTGGACCGTTTGACTATAGACCCAGCGCGGCGCCTTTTGCTCCATATAGCAACTATGCACCCTCTAGATGTGGTACGAACGGGCCTCCCGATTCGGCATACGGGACCCTGAGTAAGACTGGATCCGTTCACGGAGACTATGACCGAATTGCAGAGACTTCCAGCCTTGCAAGTTACTCGGCCGGCGTTGCGTACGATGGATCCAGAGTGGCGCTAGGCTGGCCACAGCCAGCATCTTTACAGAGCACCGATACGTCTGTGAATGGATCCAGCAAGACGATCAGGTGCGAAATCTGTCAAGAGACGGCGAAGACTCCATCCCAGATGAAGTGCGTTATCTCGCAATTTCCCTCCTGATCCGCTTGTCTCCTTGCTCCGGCCTCGCTAACAGTATATTCGCAGAAAGCACGTCAACAAGCACACAAAGCCGTTCAAGTGTCAGATTCCCGGATGTTCGGGTGAAAAAGGCTTCAGTACCTCGAACGATCGTGTGAGACACTACAAGTCTCTTCATCCTGAACTGGTCCCGGAAGACCAATGCATTTATTACAAATGTTCGTTCCTCGAGTGTAAGGCCCGTGACAAACCATGGCCGCGGTGGGACAACTTCGTGAACCACTTGAAACAGGTTCACAAGATTGCACAGGTGGACAACGCTGAGGTATACGCCCAAAGGAAGTAAGCAGAACAGAACCTCGAAGTGCCCCCAAAGAGATAAAGCTGACATGCTCGTCAAGACGACAAGAGCGCTCTATATCGGACCTTGCTGGCTCAGGCTCATCCGTCGATTTTGTTCTCGCCCCCGCCAAAGTCAATCGTGGTAACAGTACATACGAACCCACTGGCTGGTCCGATCTGCATTCAGCTGAAGGAGAAGACCCGAGAGAGTCTTCCGAATTGAACGACTACATGGATGAACGGATGTTCGAGGACGCTCTTACCGAGCAAGAGCCAGATATGATTTCGGGTACTGTGTCCGGACAAGGAACTGTAAGCTCCATGACGCAGCTGCAGCCCGTCGAGGAGGCCATAGATCATCGCGTCGAGTTCGATGCAGACACTGCCTTGTCCCAGATAGGAGGGCACCACGTGGACTCCCAGGACCAACTCGATCTCCACGATCCGTCTGACGAAGACCGCAACATTGATTTCGAGAGCTACTTCGCTGAGACATCAACAGCCAACATTGCCTCTATTGGTGGGGAAGAGCAGTCCGGCATACGACCTCTGTCAGGTCTAACATCGGTAGAGCCTTCCTATGAAATGCCCGTCGATCCTGAACAAGTCCGACCGAGTATAACAAAACCCGCCGTTGACTCTAGGGCTGGTGACATTCAAGATGACCCTATCGACCTGAATGATGATGATGGTGGTGGTGGTGGTGGGAAAGACGATGCAGTCTCCACGTCTACATCATCATATGCGAGCCCGTCAGGACCTGGAGAGACCTTGCAGATCTCTACGGACGCGAAGCCGATCCAGCTTGGGCAACCAAGGGCCGCCGAGGCTCTCTCTGATGATACAGACTTCGATGTCACGGACAAGACTGGTGATCTGCTCAACTCTTTTGGATCAACCAATCAGCTTGCAGATCTTTTGAGAACGGTATCCAAAGGGACTCTTGCGGAGGCCTTGGGGAGCTTGGGGTACGAGATGCCTAAGGAAGGCCAACTCAAGTCCGACCCAATCTCGGGTCCCAGCAGCGCCAGTGACACTAACAGAAATGACTTCGTCTGCTCCAAAGCAGGCTGCACCAAGTCATTTGCAAGACCATGCGAACGCAGGTAGGCAGCATCTATCAATTTTTTGTCTGCCAGGTTGCTGACACATGTTGCAGAAAGCATGAAAAGCGCCATGAAAAACCATATGGCTGTACATACCCCGGCTGTGGCAAAAGGTTTGGCAGTAAGAACGACTGGAAGCGTCATGAGAACAGTCAACACTATCAGCTTGAGCGTTGGTATTGCGACGAAAAGAGCCTTGCAAAACCCAATGTCACATGTGGCAAGACATATAATCGGCGGGAGCAGTTCAAGACTCACCTTTCAAAAGACCATGGACTCTCAGATCCTGTTGCTGTCGAACACAAGCTAGATAGCTGCCTCGATGGTCGCAATTATGTTGTCAGCTACTGGTGTGGATTCTGCAACAAAATGATGGGCCAGACTAAGGAGAGGGGTCTGAAAGCTCTGCAGAGCCGCTTTGATCACATCGCGGAGCACTACGCGGCCGGCCAGGATATCTCGGAGTGGACAGTCGACCCTGGAGGCTCGGAAGTGAGCATCGTCTCGCCCCACCTTGAAGAAACATATCCAGGCAAAGTGTCCAAATCGTCGTCTTCTTTCTCTGCCACGGCGGATGCGTCTGGTCGATCCCAGAAGAGACGTATGGATGGAGAGGCGCGACATCCAAGGCCGCAGAAGAAGGTTCGCGCCAGTGCGGTGTGGTTCTGCGTAAGTTAACGTCGCGCTGCTCGTCTCAATCCCACGCCTGGCTAACACCCTCAACCAGTGCGGCTGTGATGAGCAGTATCTCCTGGAACTCAGCTCCACGTGCAACACTGAACGTTGCCGGGGCCATGCAAAATGTGATGAATGCAGATTGGACATGATCTCGCCACTTCCGGAGCCATGACGAGCCCGGCTGATAGGCTGCCGGACCAAAGGCAATGAGCGTCTTGACGATCATGATTTTCTACACCCAAATCGCATCTTCGACGGCGTTGTGCAGGAACTGGCCCTTGGAGGGGATGTGTGATTCAACCTATTTTTTTTTTTCCTACTTTTTTTGTTGTTGCATCCGGCATGGCCGTGATTTGAGGTCATGACAACAAGCGAACGCATCTCTGCCGTGGTTGCAGCACACCTTGGTGGTTGCCGTCGATAGTATGGATCACTGATCGGTAGCTCCAGTTCAAGCGAGTAATGTTCTGCTACTTCCCGTCTTACCGATCTGCATAGCCTGGGATTGTGCAAACGGCGGCCACAGCCAGACGTGGTCCGCTTGTCTGGGTCATAAGGCCAACCCTGTCGCCTGATGAGGCAACCGCAGCCAATATGCATGGCAAGCGAGCCACAGAGTGTTCGTGAATGGCAATTCTACGGTCCACCGCGAGATCTGGATGTGGTAAGGCGTCATGCGCGTATCTGCAGGATGCCTTATTGGTCACTGCTATCGCCGAAACCTGTTCGCATTCGTACATCTTCCAATTCGACAGCACGTACAAGTTCTCGGCAATATTGAGAGGTGTTCTGAAATTCGCTCGCGATTTCCTTCTCCCCCCAGTCTACCGGTCAGCGAATGGAAGAAGACTGTCGCCAAGTTGGCTGAAATACAGGCCGTCAGACTTGTTCAGCTCCCCGGGGCGATCGGCCAAATCCAGCGTAGCCACACATTCCAGCTGCTCCGTGGGGGTGTCACTGGCCCGTCATCCAAATCCTGGACAAACGGGCAGCTCGTTGGGGGCCAAATCAGAGGCAAGGAAAAAAATTCTTCAATGCGACCTTGAGGCTCAAAATCCAAGAGCGGCCTGAGGCAAGTGATTCCGCATGGGAAGAGTGAGGATGAGTGGCAGTTGGCAGCTGCAGTGCCACGCGGTCTACTCATTAGGGTGGGCTGATTATAACACCCACGCACTTTGGTCGGGCGTGAGACCAACGCCCCCTGTCGACCGAAAGTGCTGTTTTCTAGTGCAACCACACGGCCGCGTTGGATGAGACCTTGTTCTTGCATAGTTCTCACCGCGTCGAATGACGGGATGGACAGCTCATACATCTCGGGACGATCGTCGTTGTCGGCATTGCATGTTTTTGTAATTGCAAAATGCCGCCATGTCGACATTGGACGAGTGGGAGACTTGCCCCAAGTTGCCTGCTGGCTTTGAGCTCTAGCACCATCGGCGCCTGGAATCGGTGCAGGCCAAGTGCGCCCGTCGAGCAGGGCGGAGCACAGCACTGCAGCAGGTTTCACACCCACCAGCCCGCAGGTGTGCTGTTGTGGACAATCTCTGGTGCGGTGTCCAAGTCCAAGGACTGGAAGCAAACGAAGTTCATCTGGCGCCTCTCCGACAGAACCATTTTCAAATGGCGGAGATTGTACGCATTCAGTGCCCGAGACCTGCCACCCACGAGTGAGATTGATCCAGGAACCCCACCGCAGAGCCTCAAGCTGAGTCTGGGGTGGAACGCAAGGGACCAATCGACAGCCCGGAGGTGTGGGGTCACGGGCGGTTCTTGCGACGGGATTCGACAAGTCAGCAAATTTGGGGTGACATCGGGAGCGGGTCCATGTCAGCAAAAGGACTCCACGACGGTTCCCGCTCCCTAACCGGTATGCAGAATCTTGGATCATTAGGCGGAGAGGCGCAGCTTGCTGCGGCTTGTTATACTTTCCCACCCGCTACTTCTGAGACTGCGGTACATACTCAAGGCAGTTCAAGCTCATCTTTCACTAGGACCGCCTCATGATCAACAAGACCAAGATCTCTGCGGTAGTCGTGCTGTTGAGAACCAGTACTATGTACCAGGGGCAGGGGGGCTCGCATATGCAAGACAACCCCAGGCGTCAGCAAGAAGGAGCCGACAATTGCCTCTAGAGACCCAGGTCTGAGAAAATGATTGGCTTGCATCGGTCTAGAGGGCACAAGCCACTAGAGATTATTGGCTTGAGATTCAAATCGTCCCCACATGCGGCTCTGCTGAGAAGTTGCTGAGCGGGAGAGAGCGAGAGCACATCCGCACCGGATTTCCCAGTTGCTGGTTTGGTGCTGGTGCTCGAGTTCCTACCCCCCCCCCCTTCCGAGTTGGCGATCTCACTTAATATACATATGTTGAGAATGCCTCTGGCTTCGCCACTTCCTCTCCCATGGCTTCTACGACATAATGTCTCTTCACTAGCACTATCGGTCTTCACTTATACGTTCTCGAAATAATATTTGTGCAGCTTCTGCCTAGATATTATTTTCCTTGTTCCAACCTTGATGAACGTTGTCATCGCCAGGCCTCCTCCGTTGTTGCGGCACCCTAGTCCCTCTCGGCCAACAGTCGCATCATAAGGCTGTAGGATTGTGCACCGAGACCCTGCCTCTTCTTTCCAGCTTACTTCGACCCTTGGCTCATGAGCTAGCCTTGGTTTGTTCTTTGACCTCACAAACTCCATCGGAAGAACAAACATATACCAGCCCCGTTGGACAAAACGTGCCATTGAAAACATGGAATACTCCCAATTTGCCTTCGACAACGCCTATCAAGGCTTTGAGCAAGATGGCTCGGCCTACCATGGACTTCACATGTTCAGCGACCTCAGCACAACTGATGGCCATCTTCAGGACTTCGATTTCACGGGCCAAGATGTACTGGACCAGCCAATTTCCTCCTGGAGCCACCCTTCTTTGCAACGTTTCTTGACAGACAATCAGAGGCAACCACTGTTCAACCCTATGCCTCGACCTCAGGTTCCAGCACTCGCTCCACCGGTCGCCTCCATGCCTCCAGTACCGACGCTGCACCGCGACGGCTCCCCTTCCTCGTCCCAGGGGCCATCGCACTACGGCAGCGCCCTGAGTCCCCGCGCAGACACTGACCTACACACCGACCACATGCCCTCGACGCCTCCTGACCTGGCAATGTTCCCTTCCTTCCAATCCGCGCCCCTCGACGCCTTCGAGGCGTCCCAACAGCTCTTCCTCTCCGGCGTGGGAGGCTTTCCGGGTGAGGGCCACTCGTGTGTCTCGATGTCTGAGGTCAGTCCGGCCGAAGACGTCCAGAATGACTGGAAGGAGTCTCCAGCTTTGCTCAGCTTTGACTCGCCCCAGCGTAGCTACACGTTCGGTAGTCAGACCTCAATGCCCATTGCCACAAGCAGACACACTTCAATGGATCAAGGTTACAACCGCGCGATCACGCCCGAAGCACCCATGATGGTCAAGGAAGAATCGCTGCCTGACCAACCTCTCTTTGTTGAGAACGTGACAGCTCCCTATCCAACCCCTAGTGTCAGAGACAGTGAAAGCCCCGGTGCTGAGGTGGACCTGGAGTCTCCCAAGAGCGAAGAAGAGGAGGACGACGACGAATACCAACCGAACAAAAGGCGAACATCATCGTCGACACGACGGAATGCCCGCAACAAGAGAGACGCCCCGATCAAGCTCGAAAGCTCGCCCAAGAGGGCGAAAATAGCCTCAGCCGCAACTCGGTCAGCGAGGCCTCTGCCTCCATCCACAACCAGCAGCAAGTCTTCCTTCTTCTGCAGCGAGTGCTCCCTTTCCTTCAAGGACGAGCACGCCTTCGAAGCGCACATCAAGAAGCAGCACACGCGACCTTTTGTCTGCGTCTTCCACTTTGCAGGCTGCAACTCGACCTTCGCAAGCAAGAACGAATGGAAGCGTCACGTCATGTCGCAACATCTAGTGCTGCACTACTGGCTCTGCGACATCGACATCTGCGCCCACAACAATAACAGCCTCGTTCCGTCCTCCTCGAAATCCCGCAAGGGCCGAGGCAAGGCCGCCTCCCGCGCGGCCGCCGCCGAACGCACAATCAGCCTCGAGCCGGTCGGCCCACCGCTTCCCAACGGCGCCATCTTCAACCGCAAGGACCTGTACACGCAACACATCCGACGGATGCATACGCCCGCCAGCGCCCTCGCCAGCAGCAAGCCCAACGCGAAAGGAGCAGCAGCGACAACAACAACAACAGCCTCCAAGAAGAAGAGCGACAACGACAACAACAACAACAACAACAACAACAACAACAACTCTCCTCCCAGCAGCGCCGCGGCCGACTGGGAAGACCAGGTCAAGCTCCTGCAGACGCAGGCGCTCCGCGAGCGGTGTCAGCTGCCGACGTACATGGAGTGTCCCGCGCCGCACTGCGGCGAGAGGTTCTCGGGCGCCGACGCGTGGGACCAGCGCATGGAGCACGTCGCGCGCCACCTGGAGAAGGCGGCGCTGGGCCAGGAGGAGCACGTCGCCTTCGGGGGCCCCGCGGACCCGTCGCTCATGAGCTGGGTCACGCGGCCCGACGTCAACGTCGTCAGGCCCCTGGGCGGCGGCGGCGTATGGGTGTTGAACAACCCGCTCCGCGCCGCGAGCGAGGGTCGCGGTGTGGGGCGCAAGAGGGACGTCTCGACGCCTGCTTTCTTGAGCGCCAACAGCGCGTCGTCGTCGGTGGTGGGCAGCTCGACGGGGCTGTCTTTCTCGGTGGGGGAGCTGAGCACTGGGACGTCGGTGAAGAGCGAGATCCTTTGTGAGGAGGATGAGGACGCAGAGGGCGAGGACGAGTAAAGCCCAACAAGCAATCTGGCGATGTGATGATCTCTTTTCTCTTTGACGATAAAAATGCCTTGGATACCCATCAAATGATTTTTCACTACCTACTGGAACACAGTATATAGGTCACGATTACTACCTCTTTCAATACAAGCTGTTCTACCTTGGACTGTAACGGCCTTGGACCTGCCCCCTCTCTCAACGTGGCCTACGATCCCTCTTCAGTCACACAGCATACCTAGGTAGTGTCTTCTGACATCTGAGCATCGATCCTACATGGCTCAATGATTCATTCGATCCGATCCCCGTTACAGTTCCAGGAACACATGAGTGACTAAGTCGTGCGTCAGTCCGAAGCATTCCAAATGGCGAGAGCCAGTACACTTGGTGAGGTCAAGGAATCACCAGATAGTTTCAACAATCTCGACTCATCAAGTCTTACATCCAGGTCCCCAGCTGGGCAATTGTTGAACGCGCAGCGGGCTAGGAGCTTTTGGCCCTCAAGCTTTTTCTTCCTCGCGTCAGAGACTCAGAGTTAGATGACCTCATCCCCCCCCCCCCCGCCCAACCCCAAGCTCCGACGTCGTTTATTCCCAGCGGAGCCTGCATACTGCCTTCTTGCTGCTCAAAAGACGCAGCGGCCCCGGCTCCGGTGCTCATAGTGCTGTGTTCAACCCCAAATGTTCCGCCAATCCAATGACTTGCATGGGCGGGCACTTCTGAACTTTGGAGGCGTCTGCCCTTGAAGGTTCTGAACTTACGTATCAGTCCAGCGCAGTCAGCAGATTCATTGTCAATGCATGCATCTATACTCGGGGGCCGAGAGAGTACACAGAGGACGAAATTCAACGATTCCAAGGTTCGTCACTGAATTTCTCTGCAGGGGCCGCCGGCTTGATACACCATAAAGGCTCGACCTAGGAAGTTAGGTAGCATTCTCGCCGCTCTCGGTCCCTCCCTTCATCAAACATTGAACAGTTGGCGCGATTTCTTGTTTCTTTCCAAAAATAGGTGTGTTAACTCAGTTGATGGTTCTATCGACTGAAAAGTAAACTTTCCTACCATGCGCATAGAGCTAAGATAATACAGCGCTGTACACGAGAACCTACATATGTACTGTACCTATGTACCTACTGTAGGCAGGAAAGAGAGCGCGGCTTGGCCCCTCGAACTCATGAAAGCCTCAACGAAAGTCTAAAGAGTCCATTACAACATTCCTTGCAATCAACTTCCCGATAA
Source organism: Dendrostoma leiphaemia (assembly GCA_026120015.1). Lineage (NCBI taxonomy): Eukaryota > Fungi > Ascomycota > Sordariomycetes > Diaporthales > Erythrogloeaceae > Dendrostoma > Dendrostoma leiphaemia. The sequence continues at coordinate 29,430 of JALRMF010000186.1, forward strand.
TAACTCTAGACGCTCCTTGATCTGGGCTCCTCATTTACGGAAAGCGTCGAGCTCTTGTGTAAAGCTTACAATCACTTAGTCCGCGAGCTGGTCTTTTGCAAATTAGCTAGGTACCGAATGTCCCAAGGGTTCCTACATGTATAGCGCTAGATAATAATTCACGAACACTGATTAATACAACAGGTCACACGGTCAGGAGATTAGTTGAAGGACTCCAGCTTCCAAGGTTCGTATGACAAGTCGTTAGCTTCGGTAGGAGTTATTCTACTCCGACCCTGTAATCTTCATCAAGGCGCACTCACTCCCGAGGTCGGGCCTGGTTGCTTTCGCGATCAAGAACATACCTTCCACGAACAGCTGAGAGGCAGGGATGCTACCACGATCCTTCCGGGCAGCCGTCGTGCATTTCGGCAGCATGAGTTCATCCTATAACTAGCGTGGGCTCTGAAGAGGGGCTCCTTGCAATAGACAGTTTGAAAGATGAGCGCCCGGGCGGCCAAGGCTGATGCCCACATTGAGTTTATAAAGACTTCACTCGCATAAACTAAAACATGATGCGGCGACTGCCAATGCTGGAAGTGATCAAACCTTCAGTAAATATGTGCTTACCTGCGCCTCAAGTGCCGTCTTCACGGTATGTCGATGTTAGACACGTACCAGACTAGAAGTGGCCCCGGATAGGCGGCATGGCCCGGGAAAATTACGGAATAGGAAACCGACGACGGTTCACGAAGTGTGCCGGGTGTAGTTCTCCTTGCTCCCGCGGCATGTACTATTCTCCACCAAACACGGCGGCCGGGCAGAAGCCACAGCCAGCTCACACCGTGCATTGCCTTTCGAGGCCATCTGGTTATCTAAAAAAATAAAAAAAAGGGTAGTTCGGTGCTGGCAGAGTCGATTTACGAATCTGGCCCATGTCAATTGTCCACACAAACTGACTTTGAGACTAAAGTACCCACTTCACGTGGCCCGTAGGTTCGTCCAGGGTCGCGGCTGATATTGCTTCACTTGATCCACCAATGAGCGTCGTACCAGCCTACCGAAGAGGCAGGTAGTGCGTGGAACGTCGCTGTTGATAGGGAGCATAAAGGCTGAATTGATCAGGTGGTCATGATGTGCTTGCTTCCAAATGTTATAAAAGATGCCAGGCGTATGCACTCACGACAAGACCTGTCAACTCGGTCCACATCGTTCCTTTGACGCTAGAGATCAGTCAATATGAGCACTCTACTCGCCCTCGCCACTGTCGTGGCCTCCGCTCTGGCGGCAAGCCGTACTTCAGCGCCGTCAGGATGCATCACGGTCGGCAGCGGTGGGACCTACAGCACCATCCAGGAGGCCGTGGACTCGCTCTCGACAACCTCGACAGACGCACAATGCATCTTCATCGAGGCGGGTTCTTACAACGAGCAGGTCAACGTCTCGTCCCGTTCGGCAGAGCTGACCTTCTACGGCTACACGGAAGACACAGACAGCTACTCTTCCAACGTGGTAACCATCACCAACAACCTCGCTGCAGCTGATGGACTGAGTGACGAGGAGACCGGGACCCTCATTGTTCTGGCGACGAACTTCAAGATGTACAACATCAACGTCGCCAACACATACGGCGAGGGAAGCCAGGCTGTAGCGCTTTCGGCCTATGCCGACTCGGGGTATTACGCCTGCCAGTTCACCGGATATCAGGACACCCTGCTCGCAGAAGAAGGGTACCAGTTGTATGCCGGCTGCTTGATCGAAGGCGCGACCGATTTCATATTCGGACAGTACTCTCCAGCTTGGTTCGAAGCATGTGACATCAGGGTCCTCGCGAAGAGCGAAGGCACCATCACCGGTGAGTGTCGCGGAAATTCTCGAGGTTGGAAAGCTTGGCAGCTAATGAATTGACAGCAAACGGCCGCACTTCTTCCGACGGAACATCCTACTACGTATTTGTCAGTAGCATCCTCAGTCTATGGGACTGCTCACTGTTGCCTTTGTTTCCTTATTCGTCGGCACAATCTACCCCCTTCCTCGAATCGTGAGGGCGCCGGATCTGACTTGAGGCTCGGCTTGATATCCTCTGCGAAGAAGAAGAAAGCTCTCCATTTGGCTGTAGCATCCGAAGCTAACGCAAGGCTTCACAGAACTCCTGCGATATCGCTGCAGCTTCCGATAACACCGTGACCGAGGGCGCCTACTACCTCGGCCGACCATGGACGGAGTACGCCCGGGTCGTCTTCCAATACACCACCATGAGCGATGTGATCAACAGCGCGGGCTGGGTCGAGTGGTCTTCCAGTGAGCCTAACACGGAGGATGTCTACTTCGGCGAGTACGAGAATTCAGGAGACGGAGCATCTGGCACACGCGCGAGCTTTGCCACGACCTTGTCAGCGGCTGTGTCCATCGATACGATCTTGGGTGACGACTACACAAGCGCGGGCTACTACGATGCCTCCTACATGTGATAGACAGGCACGAGCAGGGCATTCGGTTCAAATTGGCGTGAGCTCCGTACATAGATGGTCATCGCTTCTGAGAGGACCATCTGTGATCCCCAGGCCTGAGAGCTGAGAATGCAGACTTTATAACCTCCTTAGACTCTGAGGATGTGGGAGCGTACTGGGGATCAGATGTAATTCAATTCGTAAAGGTCGGTCTGAGCAAGGAAGGAGAGGAAATTCCCAATCCATCGCTCAGAACGCGCTCTTTTATGGACAGCCAGTCTGTGAATATCAGAGGCTTTACCTAATTGGGTGTTGTGAATAGACGGGTGGCCACGTGACCGTAACTAAGTACCCTATCCCTCCTACCATAGTGGAAGCTGAATTGGAATATGAGCCTTGTATGTCTTGTAGGTACACTGCCAGGAGAATTCCCTAAACAAAGTCGAACACCTGTGTCACAGCCGAGGCAGGGAGCACTTAGTACCTAGGTAGCTATAAATGTCAGTTCCTAGGTACGTAAGTAGATACTCTTACATACCTAGGTACATACTTATTTATAAGTATGTATCAAGTTAACCCTAAGCTAAATCCCTTTAGTTTCACCCCATTACATCCAAAAGCCTCTGTAAGCACGCCAATGTTGGCTTTCAGCCCGTGGCAAAGAAGTTTTCGGGTCTCTTGACTTGCGCATGTGAGTGATACTGGCTTGAACGAGATACAGGCCTCGAAAATCAATAACCAGGCATTCATACAACCGATCCAACATCTAGATTTCGACGAGCATTGTGATTCCAACATAACATTATCCATTGTGCCAAGGTATTGTGGCTCCTCCTCGAGGGCCAACGTGCAATTATAGAGCCGAGTTCGAGGTCGGCATTGTGCAGTGATTCACATTCTCTATTCAACATCGACCATTGTTGGATGTGCCTGGAACAGTCTGTTATTCACACCTCGGATCACCCAATTCGAGCCTCGGAATTTAACCTGCGAACAAAAACCGTCTCTTTCAATCCAGACTTTCTAAACCGATATGCGTCAGCTGATCTCGACCCTAACGATTCAAACAAGGCATACGAACAGACCCGGTCCAATTTCGTCTACTCACAGGCCCTTCAACAACTTGCTCGGCATCCCTTTCCATTCGGCTGCAATTCAGAGTGGTTTCTGATCATCGCTTCAAGATGGAAGGGAAAGGTGCAACGACTCAACTCTCTGCCGCCCATTCTCACTCTTCCCGTGCCAGCAGCAGTGGCCCCACCCGCGGATATCTCTACGATGACTACGCTCGTGAGATACCTCAGATGGGCCAATCGACCAGGAAGGCCGCGGGTGGCGCCGACGGGCAAGCCAACAAAAAGATGAAGTCACCCCTCTACGTTGTCGTCTGCTTGGCGGTGGTCGTCTTCCTTGTTCAGCTGGGCGCCAGCCTCGCCGACGTCCCTTCTACTCGCCTCCTCGAGAACATCATCTGTCTCAAGCACTACCAAGGAACTTCGGGGAAGCTGTTGCCGGAGAACCAGTGCACCATAGATGCTGTCCAGGGCGAGTTGAACGTCCTTCTGATGGGTTCCCTGGTCTTGGGGTACCTGCCTGGTATGTTTACAATTTTGCTCCCGAGCAATCTCAAGATCCAAAGGTGAGGAGAGGGTGAGAAGAAGATGGCTGATGTTTTGGACGCAGGTATTCTAGTTGCCATTCCCTATGGGTCCTTGGCGGACCGACATGGACGAAGGGCTATCCTCGGACTATGTGTGCTCGGCATGATTCTCTCGCAGCTGATCTGGATCGTCATGGTTTGGAACTGGCGTCGCTGGGACCTCAGATCTTCCTGGGCCTCTTCAGCGGCTCTGCTCATCGGCGGAGGCGAATCTGTTGCAGAAGCCATGGTTTTTGCGATGATCGTAGACATTGCCCCGCCAAAGGAGAGGTAAGCCAAATCGTCCGCCCTTTGCCGTCTTCAAACTCCTTGGTAAGTCTGGCTTTCGATGTTTTGCACTTGCTGACGGCGTCCACAGAGCTACTTATCTCCAAGTCGAGATCTGCGCGGTACTCCTCGCCGAGACTGCCGCCCCTTTTCTTGCCTCAGTCATGATGACACGCTCAGTGTGGCTACCCATCTTGGTCTCACCCGCGATCATGACCGTCGGCGGACTGCTGATCACGCTGATCCCGGAGACACTTGGTGTGAGGATCGCACAGCAACAACAGACAGAGGGTCGTTCAGGCACACTTACCTACTTCCACTACGCGAAACACTATGTGCAGGCTGTTAACTTCGACCCATCTTCCCGCTGGTCACGCCTTCGCGACGGCGCTCGCGCTGCCCTCCGCCTCCTCAAGACCCGCGACCTCAACCTCCTGCTTCCGACTGCTTCGTTTACCATTCCCGTGGCCACCGTTACCATAATTATTGTTCTGCGCTATGTTCCTCTGAAATTCGGCTGGACACTCACGCAAACGGGTATGATTCTGGGCGTCCGCACGGGTCTGAATCTCCTAGTGCTGCTCATACTTCTCCCGGTATTGGGCTTGTTACTGTCGAGGTACGGCAAAGACATGGACCTCTTTCTGGCGCGCGTCTCGGTCGTGCTGCTCGTCGCAGGACAACTCGTGTTGGCGGTGGCGCCGACGGCCGCCATCGCCCTCGTCGGCCTCGCCATCTTGACCCTCGGCACCGGTGCCCCCTCTCTTGCTCGGGCGGCCCTCACTCGGGTCGCCGAGCCCGACTCTTTTGGCCGGGTCTTTGGTATCGTGGCCGTTCTCGAGATGGTCGGGTACGTCGTTTGTGGAGTGGGCTTTGGCGCGCTGTACCAGACGGGCTTGAGGTCGGGCCTGGCAGCAGACGGCAGGCCGCGCACGGGCGGGGACGACTGGTGGCTGGCGCTGGTGTTCTACGTTGCAGCTGTGGTGTACTGCTTGTGCGGCGTGACGCTATGGGCGGTCCATGTAAAGCCTGCTGCTGCTGCTGCTGGAAGGGGTGAGGCGGACGTGGAGAGTATGCGATCTGGAGGCTCGAGAGGGAGCGGGAAGAGTATTCATGAGGAGCGTGTGCTAGCTGACGGTAGGATGACGAGAAAGTGTCCAAGCTCGGAGAGCGCTCTGATGGCTACCTAGTTGTCTGAAAGCTGAGCAGGACTTGTCCCTGTCTACTGACCATCGTTTGGGTCAGGCTGGAGAGCAGATGGGCTGACAGCGGCGTTCAAGAGCTCAATTCGCATCTTCGAATTAACAGACAGTCAGAGAGACGGCGAGATCGATTTAGTCTGAAGTGGACAGTCAGTCAAGCTGTTACAACGCCACGCACACAAGTTGAAATCGATAAAAGATGCCTCCCACCCCACCTCCCCCCCCCCAAAAAAAAAGGGGGGGGGGAAGCATGCCATTGCTGGACATCCAGGTATTTAGGTGCTTGAATGTCAGGTACCTCGGGTTGCAGGAGCATCTCAAGTTACCATAATACCACTTCTCTCCTTAATTATGTGACCTGTCCCAGTGTCACTGCGTCATCCATGCATCTACTTGAATAGGATTCGCATCGCAGTGTTGACATTGTGTCAGGTTCTTTGCGATATGTGTGCACTGCATTACCCAGAGTAGTTTGCATACGCATAACATGAATTCGACCGAAGGCTTCTTCTCGCCTTGCCAAGCTCGACAATATTGAAGCTTCTGGGGCTGGACTTTCGAGCCCGTACATTGATGAACAAGGGGTCTGAGGCTAGACCGGGCTGCTTCGCCGTTCGAGGAACCTATCAACGAAATACTGAATACGCGCGAAGACACAGTTCTCCATTGCTTTGGATGTTCCTGATACCTGTTTAGAGTATCTGTGAAAGCAATGCCACGTGGCCTACAAACGTACCGTTTCACACTTGGTGCGCGGTGAGAACCGGCCCCCCTTACAAAAGCTTGCATTCAAACCCCAGACATTGAAATTCAGCCCGTAATCCCAGAACAGCAGAAGTTAGTTACCTTTTCTACCCAGTGATACAAATATGTCTTCATGTGACTGCGTACCTAGGTAATTTCGAGGATGACAGACGGGATACCGCTTTGGGCCATTCACGAGGGGTGCAGGTGCCTATTGGAATCAGTATGCCTGGATGAAGCACGTCCGGAGCAGCCGGACCGAGCCGCCATTTTCAGTGTCTGCGTTCCGGTGTGACTCAATGTGCGCCTGGCCAGAGGTACTTGATATTGACGACCTGATTGATTCGCCGGAGGAAGGAGACATTGAATGAAGAAAGTCGTGTACTGTATACATCAAGAAGCTTCAGCGGTTCAGGCGTTATCTCCCGGTCTACTCCAAGATTTCAAGCAATTCCAAAGACTTGACCTACCGGGGTATTAGATACCTTTTGTCCCTGGTTACTCTCCTCAGCATCCCCCACTACCAGCCTCAGCCGTCGACATGTCGGCCTCATTCGGCCACGAAAGCCAGGTCGACTCCGCACAGCGGATGTACAACGCCCGCGCGCCCAAGTATGACGACTCCTGGCACCCGGCCTATTCCCGGCGCTTCATCGCCCACGCACCCCTGAGGCCGGGCCACCGCGTCCTGGACCTGTGCTGCGGGACGGGCGGCGAGGCCTTCCTGGCGGCGCACATTGTAGGCGACGAGGGGCGGGTGGTCGGCGTCGACATCACCGAGGGCATGCTGCGGCAGCTGCACGAGCGGGCGGGGCGCGAACCGAAGCTGGGAGGGAGGACCCAGACGTTCCGCCACGACGTGACCAGGCTGGATGGTCTTGCCGGGCAGGGGGTCGAGAAGGGGAGCTTCGATGCGATACTGTGCTCTACCGCTCTCGTGCTGCTGGGTGAACCTGCAAAAGTCGTAGCCCACTGGCGGGAGTTTCTGAAGCCTGGTGGGGCTATGATCATTGATATCCCGCACGAGCATAATTGGCGCCCAGGATCGGTCTTAGAGGAAGTGGCGAAGGGAATGGGGATCAGGTTCCCGTCGGACCGTGCCTGGATCAAGTCGAAGGACTCGTTCAGGGACATATTGGAGTCGCAAGGAATGCGTGTTGAGAGTGTGACAGTCATTGAGGGGATCACAGGCAACGGCACGCAGTATCACAGTGCTGATGAAGCAGGCAGATGGTTTGAGCAGATCGTGAACAGCAGCCTGACTGAGAATGTGCCCTCGGACGATTTCAAAGTCAAGGCGGAACCGCTGTTCCGACAGGAATGGGAGAAAATGGCTGTGGATGGCAAGGTAGAGGATGTGGATTCCTTGTATCTCTATGTTGCGAGGAGGGCCTAGTTGCACACTTGCTTGCTGCCTTGCTAAGTGCCTGCCTCGAGGTTCTCGATGCCCACCATGTAGCGTAGGTCATATTTTAGACCTTCCAGACGTCCTGAACTTTGGTTTAATTGGAACCTTTGGATGATGACCAGCCAGCTTCAATCCGGTGACACTTTCCAGTTCACTGACCGCTTCGTACGCTCGTCCTAGGTTGACTTTGATCGTTCGAAAGCCCGCTTTCTTGCCTCCTTTGAGATTCACCCCAATGTCGTCGAGGAAGAGTATATCTCCGGCTTTGACGCCTTGGTTCCAGCCCAGTTGTTTGCCTCGTGCTGAGTCGGCATTTTGTCGAGCGAATTTGTCCACTTCTTCCGAGGCGTACTGGTACACCTTGGGATCTGGCTTCCTCAACCCAACGTGGGCAGAGGATATGAAGATGTCGAAGATGCCACGGACAGGATCATCAGCAATATCAGGCCGATATAATTCATGTCCAGTCGGGAATATGACAGTATTGCTCAGAGCCGCGAGGATGTATTTGCCGCTGGCCTGGAGGTTCTTGAGAGCCGGATACATCCACGGGTCTGGATGCCTCGCTGCTGCCATCATGTCGTTGAAGAGCCATTCCGCGTCGATCCTGGGCACTGGCGGGATTTCTTTCGGCAGAGTGGGATTTTTAAGCCATTGTGACCTGTAGAATGCTTTCCATAGGTCTTCATTGTGCAGGTCTTCTGAGAAGCCATGGTAAAATGCATCGTCCAGTGGTATTTTGCCCATTTCCAGGCGATGCCAGAATCCATCAGGTGACGTCTTGGATATGGAGTAATTGACCCATCCTGGTGGAATCCCTAGACTGAGCTCGTAGTCTAGAATAGACTGAAATGGGGAAACGACCTATGACATGTTAACATTGCCAACATCCACGTGCTGACGCAGTGCTGTGAGGCCATTCGTTCATTAACTTACGACAACGCCGCCGATGTCGAAGAGGATAACCTTGGGCTGGACAGAGGCTGTCGCTGCCATCCCTGCGTCTATAGCTTCTAGTATGTATTCAACTGGCTGCTCATCCGGTAGCATGCTTCAGCTCATCTCACAATCCATGAGATTGATTGCGATTGACTTGGAAAAGGGAAGGGGAGTGAGTAACCGTTGTTCCCGTTTCTTCCATGGCGCGAGGTGGAATCCGGGGTAAGTATCCGTGCCTGGGGCCTAGGGACCTCGGTACTTCCCAGGCTAGATAAGGCCGATAGGCGTGGGTCCGCCTAACTGCCCGCTAACATACCCCTGTCCAGCTCGTCTCCAACCCAGCTCTGCCTCTCCCGCCGACTGCTGATGCGCTTAGCCGCCTCTGGCCAATCACAGAGTTAGGGCTGTGGAAGTGGGGCTCAAAAATCCGCACGCTTTTCAAAGTTCGAGCACAACCACTTCGAACTTCTTCTTGACGCTCTCCGCCGACAACCAACCCACCTGTGGAAACAACAGCACCCAGCAAGTCCGTCAAGATGGTGAGTCCACCACGAGCCTGTGCTTGCGATCCCTTCGCGAGCACAACCAAGAGATGAAAAGAAAACAGGGCCAATGCAAGATGCTTCGGAAGGAGGAAGTAAAAAGAATCTGAAGCGCAAATTGCTGACTCGATGGGGAAACGCAGGTGTTCCACAAGCTCGTGAAGAACAGCGCGTACTACAGGTAAGTCTTCCAATCTGACCGCTTCATACAAACACACGAGACTGGAAGGCAAAAGAGACACAAACGCAGCCTTCGTTGTCGACAAGCCCACGACACCAAGTACTAACAACGCGGCAGTCGCTTCCAGACCAAGTACAAGCGCAGACAGCAGGGCAAGACCGACTACTACGCCCGCAAGCGCCTGATCACCCAGGCCAAGAACAAGTACAATGCGCCCAAGTACCGCCTGGTCGTCCGCTTCACCAACCGGGACATCATCATGTGCGTATCTACAGACCAATTGTGGCGGGGCTGCTGAGAGATGTGGAGTGGGGAACCTCTGCTGACCCGTGGTTCGAACTGAACAGGCAGATCGTGAGCTCCGAGATCACTGGTGACAAGGTCTTTGTCGCTGCCTACTCCCACGAGCTGCGCGCCTACGGCATCGAGCACGGTCTGACCAACTGGGCTGCCGCCTACGCCACTGGTCTTTTGATCGCCCGCCGCGCCCTCAAGAAGCTCGGCATCGACGAGACCTTCAAGGGTGTCGAGGAGGCTGACGGCGAGTACACTCTGACCGAGGCCGCTGAGACCGATGATGGCGAGCGCCGTCCCTTCAAGGCGTTCCTCGACGTCGGTCTTGCCCGCACCTCCACCGGTGCCCGTGTCTTCGGTGCCATGAAGGGTGCCTCTGACGGTGGCATCTTCATCCCCCACTCCGAGAACCGTTTCCCCGGTTACGACATGGAGACGGAGGAGCTCGATGCCGAGACCCTCCGCAAGTACATCTACGGCGGTCACGTCGCTGAGTACATGGAGACTCTGGCCGACGATGACGAGGAGCGCTACAAGTCCCAGTTCCAGAAGTACATCGATGACGATGTCGAGGCTGACGGTCTCGAGGACCTCTACACCGAGGCCCACGCCGCCATCCGCGAAGACCCCTTCAAGAAGTACGAGTCGGACGCCCCCAAGAAGTCCAAGGACGAGTGGAAGGCCGAGTCCAAGAAGTTCCGCTCCAAGAAGCTCAGTCACGCTGAGCGCCAGGAGCGCGTCCAGGCTCGCATTGCCGAGCTCCGCGAGGAGTAAATCTGCCTTGTACGTTGACGACAAACAAAAAGCTTTGCACGATGGCTCCTTGACATCGGGCCGACCTGGAATGAATGGTCAGGATGGGACATGGCGTGATATCAGGAGTTTTCACAACGGAAAGGGATTGCTTCGGGTCTAGGGAAAATCAATGAACTTCTACCACCCTTGGGCTTCTCGAATTGCCGCTTTCGATTGAGTTGTCTGCGCTGTGGCATCAATTTCGACGACCAGAATATCTCTTGTGATCTCGTGTTCCTTGGCCCAAGCCCTGCTGACGTTTCTGGTCCGTCCTGGCCCTTCTCGCCCTACTCAACTGCTGTAAATGATTCGGACGCTGTAGTCTGTTTTCTGCATTGTCCCCGTCCAAGTCGCCGTACACCATCCCAGAGTCGCCAGGGCATTTTCGTTGTTGGCCCTGGAACTTTCTTACATCGCCATGGCCGCCAATTTGAATCCCCACTCACCTACCGAGCTATGAACAGCAACACATATTCCAAACGACATGCATCATATAAACAAACACGACGGTCATCTCTCGCACATGGAAGCGAGGCCGACGTTTTGCTGGCATGACTTGCTATGTTTTTCTTGCACACCCTTCAGGCTGTTTGCGCGCACCGAACGCGACGAGACGTGTGAGCCGGCGAATCTTCGGGGTCAAATCCAAAGGCATCGCTCTTCAGAAGGAGACATTGGCTAATGTGGTCCACAGGTGCTATTCGACAGATCTAATCGATGCCTTGGTTTTGTTCGACATAGCTGACGATTCGGCGCTTCCATCTCTCACCCACCCGAAGCGTTAAGCATGTTGCCCAGCAAGGCACTTACGCAGGACTTCACCATTCACACGCAGCTTGGACCTGTTCTATTTGCCTATGTGTGCTAAATATCAGTGAGTATACCTTCGGCCCACACCTTCGAGAGCAGACCGGTATGCCATAGTTAATGCACCACGACTTTCTCCCCACGATGAAGATCAACTCACTTGGCATGGAAATTGCACTGAGATACATACTTTCTGAAGAATTCGTCAAAATAGACGCGCGCCGATCACCGTGCCACGCTTTTCGAGATCAGAACATCACACAATCATACATCTACTGGCACCTTCCGAGGTGTTCCGACCAGAGTCTGGTCTTGTCTTCCTCTACGATTCCCGAGATCTCAACGATCTTCTGATAATTCCCTTTAGAAAGTTACCGCAGAGCACCACTCTGTCACTGCCGTACCATATTACCTAGTGAAGGCACTGGCGTCCATGTCTGCGGCTGCTGCTCGAGTGGAGCGCGTAGGTCACGAGCGATGGGAGGTCCGCTGGACAGGCACGGTGACTTTAACCTGTAGTGCACAACATGCTCTTAGTGGTGGGAAGTATGGAAAGTCCCGTCCTATCATTGAATGCTCGCTCTGTGCGAGCCTGGTTGAGGACGGCTCGGTATCGACTTTCAAGCGAGGAGGGCCTTCCATCAAGTAACGATCTTCAGCTGCGCGGTGACTTGCCAAGATCTGGACAGTGGCAATAAAAGACCTCTGAAATCTGTACACCTGTTTATTATCCACTATCTCGCGTTCTCTGGCATTCAGGCTGTGGAGAAAAAGTTGCCTGGAGCTCGTCTTGAGGAATAAAGTGGAGAGATGCAGGTTTCTCTGCTGACTTCTACATAAGACAAATCAGCGATGCGGTTGTCAAGAACGGCACTCTCAAGCTTTGCAAAATTCTCTTGAGGGCAATCCGGTGAGAGAATGCGTTTACATTCTCCTAAAAGTATTCTACAGAAGAATCTTATCGAAGAGTGAGGGCACATTCTGTGACTTCTGAGGCTATAACTTAAGTACCTACCTAAACTACCTAGATAAGTGTAGGTTGATAGCTATAGCAATAGCCCGGTCCGCCTTAGACCAGAGGCATACGGCCACCAGAAGGAACCAGCTAGCCAAATGGCTAGTCGGGCCGATCCAGCCCAACGGCAATTGGAAGGGACCGTACGCGTATACGCCTAATCCCTTTAGCATACAACGATAGTTTCCCTTCCGTTCCTTCTGCTAAACATCATTATCAACAACAATAGCAAATATACTTATTTTCACCCCCTATTTAAACCTCTTTATATACAAAGATTAACTTACTAACACTAATCAATAGTTAAATAGTTAACTATAGACAGCAAGGTAAAAGAAATAAATCTTGCTTTAAAAACCGCCGCAATATTTCCTAGAAAAAGTATATTATTTATAATAATAAGCTTTGTGTTTTTAGCAAAAAACAATAAACAGCTTGCAAAGAGACTTTAATAAAGTTATTACTAACAAAAGGCTATTCTCTTTAATTATTAAAAATAGCTAAGAAACTTTAGCAAAAGTTATCACTAGCAACCCTTTTAGTGTATTTGCAACATAAAACAATATATAAACAACTTTAAAACCTCCCTATAAACACTGGCAGCTTATCTAGTGCTATATTATACTTTTAAAAAAACGATTAATTCTATATAAAAACATTAAAACCTCTTATAAGGTTACAACAGCAAGCAACTAACTAGCAGACTTTTTTGTTAAATGCTTCTACCCTTATAAAAATCTTACAATCTTTTTTATTTTTACTATGCAATAAAAGCACTAATAATATATATATATATAAATATATCAGCAACTTTAAAACACTCTACACTATGTTTTAACCCCTTTTCTATTTATTTTTACTTTATTTTTAAGCATATATATATATATATAACAACTTAATTTCCCTTTTGCTTTTTACCCTTTGCATTTTATTACTATGCTATATTTATCTTAGAAATCCTTATCCTTAAAATTAAGCAACTTAAATTAAACTAATATAGCTAATCTTAGCAATTTAAATAATCTTTTAGTTAAAAAGACAAAAACCCTAGTATTTAACTAGGTTTATAATGCCTAATAGCCTATTTTAATATTAAGCAATCTTTTAACAAAAACTAAAATCCCCTAAGCAATATAGCTCTTATTTAACGCTTGCCTCTAATATAAAAAAGTATAACTAAGCGCTAGTTAAATATACCTAAATATAGCAATCGCTAGGGCAATTGCTATTTACCTTAAATAATACAATAATAACCTTTTCTACTATTTTTGTAAAAATTTTAATAAGTAAACTATTAATATATTTAACGCTGTCCTCTCTAACTTGCGCTATAACCTTAAGCAAATCTTTTATTAAAATAAAGTCTACACTAAGCAAAACAACGCTTTTATTAAACTATATTTAATAGCTTTTGCTGCTTATAAAAAACCTTTTAAATAAAACTTAATTAAGCTTTAAAACTAAAAACTTAACTCAAAGTTACGCATTTATAAACAGCAATAAAGCATTTTGCTATTAAAACTTTTTTAATCTTTATAATAAAAAAAAGCGCTTTAGCAAAAGCTTTAAATCTATTAAGAGAAACCTTGGCAAAAACAATTAAACAGCATATAATAAACTATTAAAAAACCCTTAGTATACTTCTAAGTTAAAAAAGCTTTAAAAAATAACCTGTAATAAAACTCTTTGCTATTATTGCCTTTGTTATAACTGCAATAAAACCCTTTATAACTATTATTTCTATTATATATATAATAAACTATATAATACTTATAACCAAACCTCTTAAAAGTGCCCCCTTAATTATACCTATAATAAAACCCCTTAAGGTTGCCTTTAAAACAAAGCCCTTTTGCATTAATTTTAATAAACCATATAATAAAACTGTAATTATTGCCCTCTAACTATTTACATATATTATATAATATCTTATTCCTAATACTAAAACTACTTATACATTGTTACAATCTTTAGCAATATAACCTATATAAAACCCTTCCTCTACTTAAGTACCCAAACAACCATATTAACATTTAAACCTTAACTAGCTTTATAAAAATATATAGCTTAGATTAAAAGTATATAGGCAAGCTATATAACCTACTAAATAATAAGCTTAAGACCTTTTTTAGTCTTTGCTAGCATGCCTAAATCAAGCTTAGCTAATTTTACGCTATTTTTCCAAGAATTTTAACTAACTATACTTAATAATTTTATAAAAGCTACATTACCTATTCTAATATATTTATAAAAGCCTATATTAAAATTAAACAGCATTTTAACATAAAAGTCAACTATTTTTACTATTATATAAACTAAATCTTAATAATCTTTAATAAAACTAAGCAGTAAAATAAAGAAAAAAACTTTTATAAAGTTCTTAAGATTTTATTTAACAAGCTATAATTATGCCAACGTACTTTAAAACTAAATTATACAAGCAAATAAACACTTAAGACCATAATAATCAAAGCTTATTATAAAGTATATAAACTTAAACATGCTTTTTTCAAGCTTACCATTATCTGCAAAAAGCTATTTTTCAACCTATACTCCTTAATTAAAACCTACTTTGCCTATAGTTTATAATAGCAATTAACTGCTAATAAAGCAGATAACCAATATTATTTAAACCGCTGTTATAGCAATAATTATAGCAAAAGTAAAGGCTTTTGCAGCAGCCTTTATAGTAGCTTTTATCTGCGTAATAGCTTTTAAGGCCGTAGTAGTAACTACTATAATAACCGCCCTCCTTAGCGGCATATGCCTTAAAAGAAAAAGTGTTATATATATAGCAAAGAAGGTTATTAGTTAACAAAACACTTTTAAAAAAAATGCAATTAATTATATAACTAGTTTATTGCCAACTGCTAGTTTAACAGCAATAACTTTAACAGCTTTAAGACATATTTAGTAAATTATAAAAGTAATAAAGTAAACTAAATATAGCTGGAAGATAAGATTAATAATAATAACAAAAACTATAATAAAAAGACCAAAGCCTTTACTTAGCTTGCAAACTAAGGCTTTCTATACTGCTTTACCAGCAATAATGTTTATTTTGCTAATAGCCCTAATATAAACGCTATGCAATTCCTTATTAAAGACTGCTATACTTAGTTATAATTCTAAAGTATACTACCTAATATAAGTATTGTAAAAGTATTTATAGCTAAAAAGGAGCAATTCTTTGCCCTATAATAAAAGAACTCTTTTATTAAGCTTAATAAGTTAACAGCAAAATAAGCCTTAATTAAATTTAGCAAAAGATTAATAACAAATTTAATTAAAACTATTGCCGTTAATACTTTAATTAAGCGTATTAACTTTTATATGCTAAACGCTTTAACGCTCTTTTTACTTTGCCTTATAAATATAAACCGCCTATGCATTTAATTTAATAACCTAATAAACTAACTTATTTATAATAATAAAACCATCCCTATTATATGCAAATAGGGCTATCTATAGTTTTTTCTAAGTAAAAAGAAACAAATAGGCGTCTTTCTTATAAAAACAAAGCTACAATGCCTCTATTGTCGCTTTAGCTACCTAGCAATGTACTAACTTTACTAGCTGCTTAAAAAGGCTAATTATAATAACGTTAATAAAGATATACTATAATTAATTAAAAAGTTTTATCACCATTGCTAATTGCATAGCAACACTCCTTAATACTTTAAGTTTATTTTAAAAAACAACTGCAAATTTAATTACAAAATCTTTGCAAACGTTATATATCTTAAAAGTTGCCCTATTCTTTATATTTTAAACTCTTTAACAACTTTCTACAATAGCCGTTTCCTTTTATCTCTATTGGCTAAAGACACTTAAAAAGCCCTACGCCTACTATAAATTAATATCTATTAAAAACCTCCCAATATAATCACATACAACACCAATACTAATTTTGCCTCTATAAAGTTTAAATTAAAAGCTAGGCTAATAAGAATCATATATAAATAAATCTCTATTAAAGCTTACTAGTTAATTAGCAAGCTAAAATAATATTACACCCTACTTTAATAAGCCTTTAATATCTTATATAATAAGCTTTATAATATAACATTTAATAAAGCAATCTTGCAAATAGCTCTTAAAGCTATTAATAATACCGTTAAACCCTACAAGCTTATTTTTACCCTCCTTATTTTCAGCGCATACCCTTATATAACAACTAATTTAGCCCTATCGCTATTAACTATTAAAAAAGCTAAAATAATATAAAAGGCTATAAAAACATTATGCAAAGCAGCAGCTAAGCGCTAAATAAAAAGCGCTCTTAATACTTAAAATAAACTATTTATTGCAAACGTGCTTAAACTTCTACTTTAAAGTAAAATATAAGTTTAGCAAAAGAAGAATAGCTAATAAAAACCCTATAAAATCACAGCCGTTAATAATTATAATATTACCCTTAAAATGCCTAATAAGCTTGCTACCTTTAGATTAACCATCCTTTAACTCTATTATTGCAATTTTAATACCTCTATTCCTTCTCTTCCCCTAATAACCACCTATTATAACCCTAATACTAATGCTCCTTCTCTTCCCCTAGCAACTAATAATAAAAACCACCAGCCTTTTAACAACGCTGCTAATGTTATTAATGCTATTAGCAATATAATTATAATTGCTATAAAGCCTAAGCAAAAGAAATAATCTTTTAGCTTAAAAAATAAGCTAGCTAATGCCTTTTTAACAAAGAAAAAAAAGAACAATTATAACTTTACTGTTAAGTTAAAAAATAATATTATTATAATAATCCTAGGTAAGCTATTTAAAGCGTCTAACGCCTAAAAAGTAAACAACCTCGTTAGCCGTAGCGTCTTTAGCTTTAAACGCTACAGCAAGGCTAGGCATAATAGCCACTGCATCTTTAAAGCCTGCATAGTATAGAAAGTCAAGGGCAAAACTACCAAGCCTTATAAAAAGTTACGCTTAGTTATATAAAACTATAATAATAAAAAGAAAGCGTTTATTTTAACGCAGTTCCCTATGATTTAACATGCTAGCCAGCGGTTAATTTTAGCCCTTGCGCCGTTACTATTACAAAGTAATATAATGCTATTATTATGTAATATTACTTAAGCATACCTACAATTATAAACCAAACTTATATATATTATACTAGCTGTTATTCTAGCTACTCTATAAATTAAATACCCTTAAAATACTATTATTAAAGTAATTAAGCTACTTTATAATATTGCTAAAGCAAGCGTTTATTAGTTTGCTACATACTAAAGCTACTATTAGAAAAAGCTTAATATATTAACCTTAACCTATAACCTATGCCTTTTAATTATTAATAAACCTTTAGAGACTTTTAGCCTTATTAATATGCAAACTAATAATACCTTTATCTTAGCTACGTTAGCTTTTTTAGCATTAAAAGACTAAAAGTTGCAAAAGGCCTAGTTTAAAGCTAAGCTTAAAACTTTTCTTTTTTCTAATACTGCTTTAAATTTTAATAGCGTTATATTAACAATAAATGAAACTAAGCTAAACTTAAAGTAAAAGGGTTAAAGCATTAAAATTATTTTTATTAATTCTAAGTTAGCTGACTAAGCCTAATAATATATAAAGCAACGCGCTTATAGTGCTTATATTGCCTTAATTTGCTAACCAAAAGCTTTTTTTAATTTATTTATTGCCGCTTAGATTTAAGACTTTAATAAAGGCAACTATATAAAGCTTAATAATCGCCTATAGTAACAACTTAGTAACTTATTAAAAGGGCTATGATATATCCCCTTTAATCTAGCAATAGCTAAGCTTTTTACATTTGCTAATAGCTTTCTAGCTAGCAATAAAGATTTAAGCTTTTAGATTAAGTTTATTTTAGCAATTAAAAATAAAACCAATACTAATAGTTAATTTACATTAATAGAAAACCTTATACACTAAAGTTTTATTAAGTATAAAAGAGTTACTTAAAGCTTTTTAGCGTTAGAAATTTATAAAACCATTAACGCTTTTAATATTAATCTCTTAATAAAAACAATACTCTGCCTAATAACTAATAAACTTAGCCTTTTTATAATGCCTTTAGTCGTTTGTATAAACTTATATTTTTTATATAAGTGCTTAGTTAAATTAAGTATAACTAGGGAAAAAAAGCTAATAATTAATATAATAGCTTTACGTTAGTTATATAAATAGCGCAAGATTATAAAGGTATAATAAGTTAATAATAATAACAACTCTACTAACGCTATAATAAAAGCTATACTAAATAAAGCGCTAGAATGCCTAGTTAATAATAATAAGTTAATAGTATAAATAAAGGGTTTTATTTAAAAGCTTATAAACTAGGCAATAAGTGTGTTTTTTTTATATAATATAACTATTACTTATTTCTTTCCTATTTAGGCAATTAATTGCTTATAGCTTAAGTTTTAGACTAATCTTTTAAAGCATATAACAAAGGGTTATAAGCTGATACAAAAAACTGCTAGTGTAGGTTAATAGCTATAGCAATAGCCTGGTCTGCCTTAGACCAGAGGCATACGGCTACTAGAAGGAACTAGCTAGCTAAATAGCTAGTTGGGCCAATCTGGCCCAACGGCAATTGGAAGAGACTATACGCGTGTACGCCTAATCCCTTTGGCATACGATGATAGTTTCCCTTCCGTTCCTTCTGCTAGACATCATCATCAACAACAATAGCAAATACACTCGTTTTCACCCCCCATTCAGACCTCTTCGTATACGGAGATTGACTTACCAACAATAAGGTTGCAGAATAACGAGACAAAGTGACCAGTATCGATCCATTGGCTCGAACTCGTGCACTCAGACTGGTAGTGGCTACTGGCTTCTAGACGTTCTTTGCCAATTTAGACCCTACTCTGAAAACATGTCTGAGCAAGCTCCACTTTGACCCCCTCGACCGTTGCGTTGTGGCCACATTGACCGATTCATGACCTTCTTTCCCGAGTCCCTCGCTTGACTGTGCAAGCCCTGCTGCGGTCAAAGACGCCCGAGCTGATATTGCTCCTCCTGTCTGGCGCGGAAGTCTTGGTTGATCCGCTTTCGTACTCGGCGAAAGATCCTCGTCTTGTGCTTCGACTCGATGACGCTGCTTCCGTCCTAGCTCCTCCAGATCTTTCAGGTCTCTCTATTCACTATTATTACCTAGTCAAAAAACGAGTACCTTGGATGAAGCTGCGTGACTTACCTTGTTCAGTTCTCGTGGGGCAGTGATGATATAGCGGCCCCTCATAAACTGGAGCAGAAGTCAGAAACAGAGACTCGGCATCGATGGCACTGTTAAACTTGCTGTGATGGAAAAGTCTTTGCCGAACTTTTCCGCGAGGAACGCTGACAAGACGTCTCCATCGCTATATCGGGTTCGTACAACTGATTTTGCAGTCATGATGTTTGTTTGGCTCACCGCTCAGGATGAAGTCGAGAATGTCTGCCCAGGGAGAGCAGGCGGAGACAGGTGCAGAAAAGCTCTGATGGTCGGTGGTCAGAGGAATCAGGCTTCCCTCGGGGGGCTTAGGTGGGCTGGGTGTCAGTCTCACGCTGTCGCACAACATGGGAGGCAATGCGAAGGTGCGCAGCTGGTCATTTAGCCTGGGCTCCCACTGGCTTGCTGATGGTTACACAGCATGAGGACGTATGACCCGATCGGAGACGGGTTCGCCGACTCCTGGAACAAGTCAAGGTCATACTGCGACCAGAGTAGGGGCACGACCTTGACCACGTCCATGGCATAAGTTTCTGGTCTGGCCTATGTCAGAACCTCGACCTGACGATATTGAACGTATTGGGTTAAACTCCTCCATCACTCGAGGCTGAACAGCCTTACTGGTTCATCAACGGATAGTAACGTCTACCGGCAATGTACATACGTTTGGTGAGACTCGTCAGCAAAATGTAACCTCGGTCGGAGCGAGGTGCATATGGTGCTGCAGCCACAGCGCATAGTGGTTCAAACAGAGGGCGACGGCCAAGGCTCAGAGTGAAGTTGCAGCGGCACGCTGCTCGTGGCGGACGCCCATGGACACGCTGGGTGAGTTTGGCGGTGCAGCTCAACACAGCTATTGGGCATTGTGGTCATCGGTGTGACAATCTCTAGCGACCACGTAAAATGGAGATCTGCCAGCGTGCAATATATATAGCCATTGTACCAGGCAGTGCTACCAGCACCAGGCGGCGGAATCTCTTCTCGCAAAGTTGCAGTGCTATCGCAGCCGTCGCATTCAAGACAGCAAAATTCCTTGCAAATTCTTGGAAATGGAATGGATACCTGATAGCAGAGACGTGGTGAGGTACCAATTCAACTGCAAGTACCAACAGGCCCAGGAGGGAGACGATGAGCTAAGGTCCCCTCTTGGCAAGTCTGTGGTCCTCCAACAGACTTCTCGAGAGCAAAGTGTTTCTCAAAAGGCAGAAGATGTGAGACTTTCTTTCTGTAGGTTTATTAGCTTGGATCCTGCTGATGCTTGAGCCCGTGAGACCTTTCCAAGACCGATCGCACCGCATACAACTTCGCGTAGCTTTCATAGCTGGCTTCAGGTCGGTAGTCGTCCCCAAAGGTCATAACAGACTTGCGCTGACGATTTATTAGAATGAAGAGGCCACCATGGCTTCGTCGAGGTCCGGCCTCTCATTGTTGTTAGTCAAGACAAACGAGGCTTTGTTTTCCAATGCTCATACTGGAATACAGACTGTGTGGCCGACCCGCGATAAGCTCAAACGAGTCAGGGCCCAGTGTCGAAGTGGAATCAAACCTTACCAAGATACCGCTGACGAAAAGAGATTTCAATTCATTCAAGAAATTCTTCAACCTTCACGAGCACATCGGCCGTGTAATCGAGCGGAAGCGGACATACTTGTCAACTTCGTTTTGTGAAGATGAAGTAGACGAGGCAAACGACAGGATCAGCAAAGGCATGTTATCCTAAGCTTACTCGGAAGTCCTCCCAAGGGTCTGACCGTTTTGAGGAGAACAGGAAGTATCATCTGCACAGCCTTCTTCAGGTCTAACGTGAGAGGATCCGTGATCGACATTGCTTTCACCTCAACAACTTCATTTTCAATTTGTCCGCAGGGGCAGACACCCATAATTGCCAGCTGTGGCATGATTCTTGGATGTGTCGAAGATGATTTGGAAAGAATAGAAGCCATGTTGGGAGCCTCGAAAAGCGCTTGGAACCATCCGTTGTTGCTCCCGCTCATGTTCGTCGAAATGCAGAGCAGACGACTGCAGGATCTCGTCGACGACGTCACGGATAAGGCCACCCTGATTTCTGACGAAGTCAAGGCAATAAGGAAGAGCAACTCCCAAAATCTGTCCCATGGCTTGATCAACCAGACCTCCGAGGTAAGGGTGAGAAGCGCTATTATCCAGGAGGACCTGGTGCGAGCATCTCGGCAATTAGAGAACTTGATCAAGCACTGCGAATCTTCGTTGGATTGCAGTTCGAGATTTTTCACCAATAGAGGTGACACCCACAGGTTTATTGAGCGATTCAAGGAGCTAGGTCTATACTATCAGGATCTTATCGCGGACTGCAGGATTAATAGCGACGAGGCGGCGCTGTTCCTAGATGTGGTGAGTGATTACCTAGGTACCTAGGTAGTTGCTTGAACACTACAGCCAGTCGCATCATCCTTCTTCATCGGCACCGGGGGACTGACGTCGAGGACACATAGAGCTCAAACGAGAAGGCAAATGGCCTAGCAGAAGCTAGCATGACACTGGCAGTGGTTGCAATGGCCTATTTACCAATGTCGACTTTAGCGGTAAGTGAAGTACATGTACACTTGCTATCAGACAAGTGTTCCTGTTTCATTCTCGGAAAAGCCCTGTTCGCGTGGCTGAACCGTAACAACAGACCATCTTCGCTATGCCGGTGGTTGATTTCACTGCAGTATGGAGAGACATCTCCAACGAGGTCGCCGAGCATGGTCAGATCGCCGTGTCTGTCTACTTATGGTACTACATTGTCGTCTCGACTGTGCTCACTCTCGGTACCCTGGAGGTTTGGTGGTGGATGCGAAATCGTGAGACGAAGCCCGGTTGGAAGCGCCTTATGACACTCACGTTCATGGGCTACATTCTGAAGTCCACGAGCCGGGCAGGCTGGAAGTTCTCAGAATGGGTATCTCTAGAGACCGCTCGCCTAGGTTCGAACATGGAGAGGAGCAGAGATGCAGCGGTGAACGTCGATGCGGCGGCACTAGCATGAGTTGTGTGGGCGCGTACTGGGAGGCCAGAAACTCTGTGTATTTTGGTATTGGATGGTCTGAGGAACGAAAGAGGGAGGAGTCCAATTTTCCCAATCCATAGCCTGCAGAACTGGCTACATATGCTTGTGGAGAGCTGTGAATCCTGTGGATAGTCCTGGGTACCAAAACATTTGAAGGTGGCCACGTGAGTGGCTAGCGACTGTCGAAGTAGCCGTCGAATAGGTACCCTACTCGTCCGTCGTACCTGCCACAACCCGTCGGAGTGCCGTTGCACAATTAGGTGAAGTCATTCTGCGGCGAATGCTTCGCTGAGCAATGCACAATCAATGCTTTCCAGCTACTTCTGGCTGTTTGGGGCATCTGTCAGCAGCACGACGGGACGATTGGATAGATCCAGACCCAGCTTCGAGATCAGATTCGTTTTTGTGTACTATGGTAGCACCAGATCTCACTGCATCTAACACCACAGTAGCCGTACGAACACATACAAGCTAAGAGGCCGATCTCAACAATGCAGGGGGGGGGGGCTTTGTTCCACTGCTAGGCAAGCCTCTGTCTGGACGAGCGGACCTGACGGCTGATGAGCGAACAGCGCTTGACGTTAGTTTCATCCACACTAGCCCTAGGTTCCCATGTTGCAGAGGGTAAGAAGGCGAGATGCCTGGCTCGGTCTAGGCCGTTCTCTGGGGCATCAAACCGCGGGGAAGACATGAGGGCACGTGAATGGCTAGAGGCAGAATTACCATGGCTGAGACGGCTTGATCCGCCATGGGGTGGGGTCCTCCGAAGAGACCTGCCAGGACTGCCTCGTCGACGAAAGAGGGTCTGCGCTCTAAAAAGTGAGACAACATTTCCCTGCCCACAATAAATGCTCCAGAAGTTCTGGTCTTGTGGTACTCAGATTGGTCCAAGAAGGGAAACGAAGAGAATCATGTGTCGCTCTCGTGCTAGGCTTCTCGGAAAACGTGGTCGTGGGTGATAGGCAGATGGAGGTGGGTGGGGTGGGTAGGGCCGAGCAGGAGGCGAATTCAATGTCAAGAGCTGAGATTGTGGCATCGCGGCTAGAGCGCTGGGTGCAACACCACGGACGAAGCCAAGCCGGACTCGGTTTCGACTGCTCAGTTCCTCCAGACTGCTCTTTGGAATACCTACGGCCGTCGGTTAACTGACTGGCTGACTGGTGGATTTCTAAGCCAAGCCAGGCCAGTGAACTGTAGTACGTACTGGACTGCTGACGCGAGTTGGTACAGCAGCTTCAGCAGAGAAGAGAAGCACTTATTCCGTCAACCTCCGGCATTTCATCGTGGCATCTGCGGTGTGGCACAGAGTGAGCTGATCGAATCGTCAGTCCACTGGTAGGGTAGGCGGACGGTTGACCCTTGCAGTGGACTGACCTCGTGACCGGTGGCTGTCTGCTTGGCCGGAAGATTGCAGGTCGCAGGTCGCAGGTCGCAGGTGGCAGATGGCAGATGGCAAGACGCAATGCTTCGGCGGGCAGCGGGCGGTCGATACTGGCGGTCGATGGCGGGCGACGGGAATAAAACAGGAGAATCAGGTGAGACGGGGCCCGTCGTACGAGGCCAGCAAACACTGACAACATTGCGAGTGTAAAAATAAATGAATGCAATAAAGAATCTCGATTATGTACGTGGTACCCTGCAAGTCAACCGAGCCCCTCTCCACCGGTTGCACTGCACCCGGTATTTCGCGATCTGGAAGAGGTGCCACTCCACTTGTTTTATGCAGCGAGAGGCGATCAGTGGACGCGACAGCGAGATTTGTGCGAGTCTGAGATGCGGTGCAGGCTCACGGTGCATTACCCCGTCTTTCCAGGTCAAGGTCTAAAACAGGTCAGATTGGACGTGATGATTGCCTCCCACCGCAGAACCCCTGCAGGCCTGCAGGGCCTGCTACCAGTACTATGACTGCAGCAGCAGGGTATCAAAGGAGCTGAAGAGACAGTGAGCGAGCTGGCGAGACAAGAGAGACGCTAGCAGCGCTAGACGAGTGTGGGACTGCGACAAGACGGGGGACCTGGAGACCCTGCTTGCATTGGTCTGACGTCGGCGGATGACCTGAAGTGGGCTTGGCAGGGCTGGCCTGGCGAACCCTTTTTCCAAAAATTTTACTTTCTATTCCGTACAGTACCATGTACCACGATATGAACAGCACCAGTGCGAGCCATGGAAAGGAAGGCCTGGAAGGGTGAATGAACACTGGCACTGGCCACGAGAGACTAAATGAAGAGGGTGATGTTCGCTTGGAGCAAGGTCATTCCCGTTCCCCCTTGACGCGAGTTTGGTTCATGATTCGATGTCTATGTATGGAATATTGAACCTTGCTAGTCAACTAAGGGGAAACGTGGGACAAGCAATCGTTCATATTCGCCCATGCTATAAGCAACTCAAAATGCCAAATCTCATCAAATCCCAAGATCCCAAAACCCCAAGTGCCGCCCAGGAACCTGATGTAAACGTCGTCATACCCCCCCATACGGCATCTTGATTACGGCACGTCAAATTGAACCTTAGTGCTCACGAGACCAGGTTGTTGGGTCCTCTCCTCTTGTCTCTGAGCCGCCGTGGGCATCCCAGCCTCCCGGCGGTCTCGTTGATCCACTCCAGCAGGCCCTTGCGCCATCTCCTCCCGACGAAGCCCCAGTAACCCCCCCCCCTCCTGGGCACCATTTCCCAGCTATCAAGTACTTTGTACCTACTGTGCAGTACATCGCACAGTACCCTGGCCGCTACAGTTCGAACCTCGGAGCGCTCTGGTCATCACCTTGAAGTGCCAACGTCAGCGTCTGTGCTGCATAATCACAGCCGCGATCGGTACGGTACTTCGCCAACGGACTCTCCAGTTTCTCAAACCAAAAAATTGCACTCCGTCAAACTATTTTGTACAAAGTACCCTTGGAACATCTTTATTACCGCCAGGGAAGAAGACCAAAATAACGCGCCGATTCGTGATTTCACTTTCTTGGACAAAACTCACTCCTCCTGCGGCTCATCCCACCTCAGAATACCACATAGTAACAAGGACATCCTGCGTGCTCCCCTCCTCGACGAACGAACCGCACCGCACCGCACCGCACCGCACAATCACAATCCCAACCCTGAACCATGGCGTCAAACCCCAATCTATGATCAGATATACCCTCCGTGTGTGTGGC
The DNA here is from genome assembly GCA_026120015.1 of Dendrostoma leiphaemia. NCBI lineage: Eukaryota > Fungi > Ascomycota > Sordariomycetes > Diaporthales > Erythrogloeaceae > Dendrostoma > Dendrostoma leiphaemia. The sequence goes on from JALRMF010000186.1 coordinate 55,091, forward strand.
TTGACCTGATTTGTATTGGACATCTTGAAAGCTACACCTCTCGGCTGGGTACGACACCCCCGGATTACCGCAGTACCGACCTTGTCTCACGGCCATTGTTCTGGACCACCACCACCACTACGCCAAACAGCGAGACTTTGCCTCTCCCGTCCCCCTCCCGCCGCGACCTGCCAAGGTGTGGAACAGCCTCACCTGCTTCAACTTCTACCACCTCCCTGCGGCTTCCTCAATAGTCCCTCCCGGAGGCTGCCATGACAACGCACATCATGGAGCAGATACATGGCATCGACGTCAGCTGGATGACCCACCATGGAGGTCCAAAAGGTAGGAATCGAAAACCGTCACCACAAGGCGATGCCAATATCACGCCGAGTCGCCTCTCGGCGGATATCTCAGTCCGTGAAGCAATTGTGCTGACAAGAAGTTTTCCCCACGCTCCAGACCGGTCACCCAACCTGCGCCGCTCAACCTTCCCTGCCTCCACGGACCCTTCAACCGCGCGCGACTCGCCCGCGCCGAGCAGTCCAGCTCGCACGTCCCAAGACGACGAGAACGGCGGCGGCGGCGACGAGACACCCAAGACGAACGGGTCCACGGGGACACAACCCAGGGCCATCCCTCCCAAACCAGGCTTCACCCGCTCCAGCTCCGACAAGCATGGCACCTCCACGCCCTCCTCCTCCTCCCCCTCGCCGGCCGGCGGCATCAGCAGCGGTAGTCCCTCGCTCTCGCGCAAGCCGTCTTGGTTCTCGAACCTGTCCTCCAAGTTCTCCGGGTCCGCCGGCGGCGGCGCCGGCGGGGCCGCTGCGCCCCAGAGCCCGCCGGCCGCGACGACCACGAATTCGCCCACCAAGGACGCCGAGCTCTCCGTGCCCAAGATCACGCCTGCCAAGAACGCCGTGCTGCAGCACGCCGCGAAACACCAGGGCGAGGGCCCGTACACCCCCGCGCCGCCGCGGAGCGGGCAGTCCGGCGGCGGGATACTGCACGTGTTCCGGCGGCTGTCCAGCACCTCCGGGCAGTTGAGCCCTGCCGTCAAGGGGTCGAGCAACCACGGCCTGGTCGAGCGCAAGGTTTTGAATGTGGATCGGCACCGGGAGCGGTGTCCGCTCGAGGACCTCCACGAGGCCAAGCTGCGCCGGGTTGCGTTCTGCGTGGATGTTGAGATCGCACCAATGCCCAAGTATGCCGAGGGCGAGAGCACTTTGTCCAAGATATGCTCCACAGGCGGCAAGTCGGACAAGCGCAAGCTGGTGGAGAAGGGTGAAGGCGAGGCTTTGAAAAACCCCAAGGCTGTCGAGGAGCAGAAGGAAACCGATGGCACAGTGAAGGTGTCCGGAGAGGAGTTGCCCAAGGAACCGGAGAAGGAGGGGGAAGCAAACAAAGATGGCGCAAACAAGGTTGCCTCGTCCCCGACTGATGCAGAGGCTCCAGCAGAAAGCGGCTGCGGCACAAAAAAGAAGGAGAAGAAGAAGAGAAGTGAAGAAGAGAGAAAGGCACGAAAAGAGAAGAAGCGCAAGCTCGCAGAGGCTAATGGCCAGGTACCTCTTGAACTGCACCTCGACACCGACACATCCGATCCATCTGCTCCCGCGACTCCAAAGACTCAGGTTGCACCGACTACAAACCCCGTCCGTATCTACAGGAGATGTTGCCAACTCCGTGAGACGCCCATATTAAAGAAGATTACGGAGCAGCTTCTCAACCCCACCAATACGACCCCTTCTGGTGTCGCAGAGAAGTTAGATCTCACAGGCTACTGGATGCAGCTGGCCGACCTTGTTACTCTTGGCGACTTCCTGGCTATCGTGCCTGTCAAGGAAGTCGTCCTAGAAAATTGCGGTCTTGCTGATGAAGGACTTCGAGTGGTACTAGCTGGCCTGCTTGCCGCCAAGAGGAGCGGCCTCGCGAGGAAACGGCCCTTGAGCATACCCGACGGCCTGGTGGCCCAGGGCGGCGCCGTCGAACGCCTGGTGCTGAAGAACAACAAGATTGGGCCAGAAGGATGGAAGCATCTATGCTTGTTTGTGTACATGTGCAGATCACTCGTCAGCCTGGACCTGGCTGAGATCCCGTTCCCAAAACAGCCGCAGTCGCTTGACCATTCTGGTCACCATTTTATACATCATGAGAAGAAAGGGGGTCCGCTGGACATGTGCGCACTCTTTTCCAAGTCTATCGGCGAGAGACTAGGAGGCAGGACGCTGGAGCTGCTGAACCTGAGCAATACTGGCCTCAGCCATACCCAGCTCGGCCGCATCATCGACGGCATAATGCAATGTGGTGTTCGGAGACTCGGCCTGGCACACATCGATCTCGACCTTGAGGGTCTGGAGCATATCAAGCGCTACCTCACAAGCGGCAATTGTGAGGGTCTAGATCTGGGCGGCAATGATCTGCGCGACCACTGCGAGAGTCTGGGCAGCGTGATCGAGGAGAACAACACCCTCTGGGGGCTCAGCATAGCGGAGTGCAACCTCAAACCTGCGTCGCTGTGCAAGTTGTTGCCTCACTTGTGCAAGCTGTCGAACTTCAGGTTTCTCGATCTTTCGCACAATCAGGAGCTGTTCAACTCGGAACCTACCGCTGTGGGGGTCTTGAGAAGATATCTGCCAAAGATGAAGACGGTCAAGCGGATGCATCTCAGCGACTGCGCGTTGAAGGCAGAGCAAGTGATTGCCCTGGCCGAAGTTATGCCTGAGATGGACTCCATGGCCCACATCAGCTTCCTGCAAAACCCGGAGCTCACCAAGTTGGCAGATGCCAGTACCGAGGAAACGCAAGAAGAGGCCTCTGCATTATATGCCTCTCTACTGGCCGCGGCCAGGCTGTCGCCCAACTTGGTCTGCGTCGACATTGATGTCCCGTCTGACGGCTCAGGCGAGATTGTGAAGGCCCTAGCGAAGCAGATCGTCGCCTACTGTCTGCGGAACATGGAGCTCCTGCCCTTCGCCCACGGCGGGCAGGTCCTCAGTGAAGGACTGGCGAGTGCCGGCAAGGAACCCGAATACCCAGACGTGCTTCAACATCTCGTCGGCCACGACGTCATGTCTCCCGACGGTCCAGAAGACGAGGAGATGGCGCCTGATGATGATTACATTGTTGGGGGCACGGGTGTCGCCAAGGCGCTCGCTTGCTGCTTGAACAACCGCGGCGACGAGTCTAGGAGACAATCTGGAGAGTTTGTCCGTGATGTGGAAGATGGCGTCCCTGTTTCCAGGTCAGACCTGCATCCTGGCAAGGTGAAGGACGTCTCGAAACACTTGCTTCTCAGCGCTCGGAAGATCCGTCATCGTTTGGACCCTGCCCTTGTGAGGGCCAAGGCGATGGCGGACAAGAACACTGAGGAGCGGCATACGTACTGTGAGATACTATCCATTTCCCATAGTGCCCCCCTGACTGCAGTTATACTGACTGTGCGACAGATCGTCTCTTGTTCCTCCAACGCACTCTCGACGGTATTATTCAGCGTTTCGAGGACGAGTTCCCCGAGACCAAAGAAGGAGCCGACAGCGCCATATCGATCTCGCCACCGGGCTCCCACCAGCTCGAGAAGACGCCCACACGCACCTCCCTGTCGTCCGTCGAGGGCGAGCGCGAGCCCTCGGCGGGCGGGTCCGACGGCGAAGAGGAGCTCGAGATGGTGCACACGGGCAGCGGCGGGTCGCTGTCGCGGCAGTCGTCGAACCTGTCCCTGTCGTCGCTCAAGCTCAACCGCGAGGAGGGCCACGCGCTGCGGGCGGGCCACAAGTTCCGGTCCGGGTGGATGCTCACGTCGGAGCAGTATCACCTCCTCGCGTCGGCGGGGCTCGAGGAGCTCGAGCGCAGCCCGACGCTGTTCCGCGTCTTCAACGAGATGCTGGACGAGCTGGGCGACGAGGAGCTGCTGCGGCTGCGCGACGAGAAGGGCGCGGTGCGCGTCTTCAAGGAGCACCGCCAGAGCATCGTCGACGGGTTCCGGGACGCGGACCCGGAGTATTGGGCGCGGTTCGTCGAGAGCCAGGAGAAGGCGCGGGCGAACGTGCAGGTGTCGGAGCGGTCGGGGGCGGCCGCAGGGAAGGGCGAGAGTGCCGTCGCGGACGACGAGGTGGCCGTCGCGAATTTTGCCGGCACGTAGTTGGGAGCGCGATTAGAAGAGCGTGGGCACGCGCAGAGGAGACGCGTGCTCCGTTTTGGTGTTTGAAGAGCCAGTGGAAAACCCGCTCTTCTCTCTCTACTGCTATTTCCCCCTCTCATTTGTCTTGTACTACAAGCGCGCATGCTCGTGTTGCATCAAAGCAAAGAGAAAAGCTGTGCGGTCGCTTTTGGTTCACCACCACGACTATGTACTACATACCTCTCAGCCTACTACATTCGAGCATGGCATCGATCGTGCCACACGGCGTCTTGGGTTCTTGGGTTTGGAAACGGGCGGGAACGTTCCGGAATGGGTTGGAGTCATTCGTTGTTGTTTGGATGCAGGGTGGCAGCAAGGACTTTGATTCGACTCTTGGGTATTCCCCCCCCCCCCTCCTTATTTTGGTTGTTTCTTTAGCCTTGGCGTATAGATACGCATATGAGTGTGTCGAGGCCGAGAGCGGGAACGGGAGGTTTTCTGGACTGCAAGGAAATTTACGAAATAGGCGTGCATAGCATATCTATCTTTGGGTGATAACATGAGCATTTCAAAACACCGTCGATCCTTAGAGGATCTTGCTGTGGTCATGCTGTGAATTCCACCTCAGCGTTCCATGCGCGATCAGCCTTATAAGAGGTTTCTTGTTCGTATGCCGGGGGTGGAAGGCGTCCTGGGTCATTCTCATGCCTTGCCTTGTCCGTCTTCAATTGCTAGAAACTTTGCCCCCATAAAGATGCCGAAGTTGTGCGAGTCTGTCATTTGGTACCTGGTTATGGTCATCACGACTAGGTTTCTACATAAGAGTCGTCCTCGAATTGTTCTCAAGGACATTTTCTTGGGGGAACTTCTTACGTCGGGGCCGAGACTGTTGTTTTTTTGGTAACGGCCGAAGACCCACATGAGCTCTGTAGCTTCCACCAGCTCTACGTCTGTAAGCGTAGCGGACTTTAGCAGGGCACCCACTAAACGCGGACCCACCATCCAATGGAACGCGCCTCTTCCCTCCCCAGCCGCAAGGGTCCACGGGTATGGACAATCGCGTCACAAGTCTGCAGGGTTCCAAGGTTTCTCCCGTCCTGCGTCGATCCTGAAAGCATCCGACTTTTACTTTTCCTCCTCTTTTCGCGTCCTCCGGCCAAACACACCTTCCGCTGTGATCACATCTTGACCTCCCAATTGACTCTACAGCTGACAGTCCCGCGACTCTGCGACTCTTCGTAATTGAGACTTGAAACCTCGCGACAGCCTTGCGCAGCCACTCGACTCTGCACCTGGGCGTTCAACCAGCCTTTTGTCAAACATACATCACACGGGCGCTTCGCACCATACATCGCATCACTCGGCGATTGTCCGCGAACCAAGAAAACAAGCATCCAAAACGCAAAGAACCTTCCTCCAAGATGGCTGACGACGCCCCGCCCAACACCCTTCAACCCATCACCGACCCTTCCCTCGCCGGGCACAACCTCTCCTCGCTCCCGAACGACATCCTGCTACAAAGCCAACAAGGCCAACAACAGCAACAGCAACAACAACCAGCCGACGAGCCCACGACCGGCACCCTGACACCGGCGCTCGCCGGCACTCTCACCCCGGCCGGTCTCGACACCGCGACGCCCAAGTCTTACGTTAGCGACGTCCCCATGACGGCCGAGCAGCGGTCCCTTAGCCTCAGGGTGTCCCTCGCGGACCTGGCGGCGCGCGCATCGGGCCACTTTTCGCAGCGGCGGTACGAGGAGGCCGCCGAGGTCTACGCGCAGGCCGCCGAGATGCAGGCCGAGATGAACGGCGAGATGGCCGTCGAGAACGCCGAGATCCTGTTCCTGTACGGGCGCAGCCTGTTCAAGGTGGGCCAGGAGAAGAGCGACGTGCTGGGCGGGAAGGCGCCGGCTACGGAGGGCCCCAAGACCCAGAAGGGCAAGAAGAGGAAGGGCAACACCAGACCCGTCGAGGAGGAAGGGGAGAAGGGGGAGGTGCCTGCTGCGGTCGCGGGCAAGGCGGCCGAGGCCGAGGGTGCTGAAACTCCTGCTGAAGACAAGGTTGCGCAGGAGACGCTCAAGATCATTGCCGATGAGACGAGCGGCGCGAAGGCCGACAGCAAAGAGCTCGAGGGGAAGAAGCCGCTCTTCCAATTCACAGGCGACGAGAACTGGGACGACTCAGAAGAAGAGGAGGAGGGCGCTGAAGACGCCGAGGGCGAGGAGGCAGAAGAGGAGGACGATGATCTCGCCACGGCCTTCGAGACCCTCGACCTGGCGCGTCTCTTGTTCGAGAGGCAGCTGAGTGAGAAGCTCGCTGTCTTGGAGACCAGCGAGGGTAAGGGTAAAGAGGTGGACAACAGCAACGGCAACGGCGAAAACGTTGATGCTGGAGTCAGGCACATCAAGGAGCGGCTTGCGGATACGCATCGCTGTCTGGCGGAGATCTCCCTTGAAAACGAGAAGTACGTCTGAGACGAGCAGTCAGTGTGCTGAGATCAAGTCACTGACATACGTCGCAGATACCCCCAGGCGATCGCCGATAGCCGAGAGGCACTCAAGTATAGCCAGCAGCTCTTCCCCGAGGACTCGGAGGTCATCGCCGAGGCCCACTTCAAGCTCTCGCTTGCCCTAGAGTTCGCCTCGCAGACCGCACAGCAGGGCGAGGACGGCGCCGAGACCAAGGAGTTCGACCAAGAGATGCGTGACGAGGCGGCTAACGAGCTCGAGGCGACCATCAATAGCACCAAGCTCAAGCTGCAGAACAAAGAGGTTGAGCTCGCGACGCTGCATAACCCCGAGGACAACGAGATCACGCGTGCGCAGATTGCAGATGTCAAGGAGATGATTACCGACCTGGAACAGAGGGTGAGTCTTGTCAACCCTCTTTCGGGGCGCACTTGGTCTGCAAGCTCGAGGACTTGTGGTGTCATGCTGACTTTTTTGGGAAACTAGCTCGTCGACCTTCGCAAGCCACCTATCGACATGCAGTCTGCGCTGGGCCTGGGCCCCATGGGTGGTATCCTAGGCGCCGCTTTGGGCGAGTCTGCGGTCGAGACTGAGGCACGCATAGAAGAGGCCAAGAAGACTGCTACGGATCTCACGGGCATGGTGCGCAAGAAAGCCAAGCCCGCGACCGGTGCCGAGGACGAGGCTGCTGCGTCGAATGGCAACAAGCGCAAGGCCGAGGAGGATGTGCCGATGGAGGATGAGGCGAGCAAGAAGGCTCGTACGGAGAGCGAGGCTGCGTCTTAGTTGGTACGGCGAGGTCTTGCATGTGGTCGGGGCAAATGCGACTACTTGACGGCGCACAGCGACCTGTGCGATCCATTGCCCCCACAGGGATTCGGAGGCATTCGGGAGCATCGAAGCGCCTTTGAGAAGAACAAGCCTTTTTTTTGGCTTGTATCAAGACTGTATTATATTGGGTCTCGGGAGTCATTGTGGCAGGCGGAGGAAAAAGGGCCTGATAAGCATCACGAGCGCATGGTATTTCACAAATCGGAAAGGGAAGCCAATGCGGCCATCTGAACACCTTAGAAGGACTATATTGTTCTCTACCCTTTGGCGCTGAATATTGGCACAAAGAGCTCCCGTCCACCGAATAAGAAGGCCAATCTCGCACATTCCTTACTTGATGATGTCAAATGCGCCAACAACACAATGTCAGGCCAGGACCCGGCCAGCCCCGCGGGTGTTGCGAAGGAGTGACGATGAATGAATACCCCTCGTTCTCTATCATACTTGGTTTCTACGAGATAACCACCAGAATAACGAACGCCGGCAGCTCGTTTATTTGGGGTCTTTTGGCATGGGCGTGAACTGGTTAGGTATGGTGGACCAAAGCTCGTTGAGTTGTCTGTCAACCGGGGGCCCCGAGCTCCTCCAATGAATATTTTTGCATCGTACATACTGATCACGAGCAGACCAAAACATGTTAGCTTCCGGAATGGTGATGTTCATCTGAAGCCAGAACAATAGGGGTGCCCGTGTCAGTGTCCAGGAGAATTGAGTGTCCGCAAGCGAACAGACACAAGTATTCTACCTACCTACTTAGGTATCATGGACCTTTGGCAGTGATTTGCCACATTGTCAATCGGGGGATCAATTCAAGAAAGGCGATCTACAGAATAATACGATTTGACTGAACTAGGACTCGTATTCCCACACTTGCGCTTTTTCTTTGGCCTCGGTGCATCCATTGTCTCCATCATCAATGACGACAAACCATCTGCCTACCTAGGCATCCTACGTCGGCAGCAACGGAGAGGATAGCTATGCCCGCGCGAAATATGACTATGTGATTGGAATTGGGCATCCCAGATTGGTGAAATTGTCCACGCCCAGGGAGTTTAAGAAAAACTCGGCAATTTCCACTCCTGGTGTCACCACGCCGTTAAAACTTGACGGCGTGACAACAGAGATGAATTGAAACAGTAGACAGGTGTAGTCCGCTGGGGTTGCGGCCGTGAGGTTGCCCCCCTGGATATAAGGAGGAAAGTCGATGCCAACAAAAGCACCGTTCACATTCCCGCCGAAACCTACAGGATACATGCCGTACATTTCCTGGCTTCATATTAGATGACCCGGGGGCTCTCGGTGTGCCTGTGGAGGTAGCTTGCTCACAGAGATCTGACCGACAACATCCGCAAGGCTATACGGGTCTTTCCGGTTGATCCAATTGTCTGGAATGCGTTCTGGTACATGGGTCCAGCTGCCATTGGCCTGTTGCTGGGCCCCGAAGCTGGAGTGCAAACATTTATTATTAGATATCACAGTTATTGCTTCGTGAAACGACCGCTGGGAAATTACTGACAACGTAGCAGTATTGTTGAGGTTAGGCGTGTAGCCTTCATTTCCATTAGGGAACAATTCGTAGACGAAAGAGGCAGCTCCGTGTTGGAAAATGCCCAGTGGGCCGAAGAAACTAAGTAGAACAGGATTAGTGTGGGACCGCATGCAGACGACTGGGATGACACTAATCAAGGCATGACAGGATTGATTGAGCTCACAACTGAGGATTTTCCAACCTGCTCTGCCAGTATCGGTCGAAGCGATACTTGGCCAGCCCGTCGAGATCGAAATTACCCCCAGTCTCATTCAACATCATGGCGAAGAGCGTACCGTTGAAGCTGAAGTTGTCTCCGCCGCCAAGGAAATAGTCGTCTCGTGTAAGTGAGGAGTCGGCCTCGAACTTGTCATGCCCGTCCAAACCGGGCTCGCTGCCCGTGAGCGTCGGATTGTAAGAGGTCCGTGTGGTGGCATCGCAGCCGATAGACAACTTTTGCGTTGCTATGTCGCCGTCTGTAAGAAGGATAGCAAAGGTCGCTAGGAAATTAGCGAGATCATATCCCATGTTGTATGCATTTTGCAGGGCGTCGATGAGCTCGCTGTAATGCGTGATGCCGTCCCTGGCGAGGAAGCCGTCTGCACAGCTCGGAGTCAGCATGTGCGGCCGTAAAGAATACATGTAATCCTCTATGGAGGCCTAACGGTTTGCAAGAGCGTTCAGTCCAGGACAGGGACCTCGAATGTCTTGGTCGGTTGGTGCAATGAACTGGTGATCTGTATCACCAGGAGCGGGCACCTGGTAGCCACCGGCGCCGGTGCCTTTAATGCCGTCGACAGCACCGTTATAAGGGCTAAGAATAGGTACCTGGTTAACAAGGGAGCAATACACTGAATGTAAGCTTTTCTTGGGGTCTTACAAGTCCGCACTGATGGGCACGGCATCTTGATGGTTCGGGTTGAACGGGCACGTGTCAGGTCCACCAGGCAGACTTCCGCCGCTCTGCTCTGTGTCAGTTTGAATTGGTCCAGGCCGTTCTGTCTCCATGAGAAGCACATAACGCTCACCTGTTGGCGCCTCAGCAGTCCATTGAAGAGCGTGAGCGGTTTTTTCGGGCCGACACTGGCCACGGAGGGGAAGGCCGCCGCCAGGGTCGAGAGACACAGCAAAGACACCAAAGACTGCATTACGTTTGTCACTGGTAGAGAACGAGCGAAGATGCAGATGGTCACTACATAGTCACCTGGAAATCTGTCAGAGCGTTCGCCTCTTTAATCCGACCCAGTGTTCTCATTGCCACTTGTCAGCTGCCAAATCCTGCCGAGCTTCTGGGCTCTCAACCTAGGCAAACGGCTATAAGTCATTAGTCCAGCACATGGTATGATGGAATGAAATACCGAGGAAGCTGTGAGCGTGACCATTTAGGATCAAGGCGCTGGAGCACTCAGGAACAAGTTGTCCGGATATTCAACAAGCCGCAGTGTTAATATGGCCGTGATCATCCCCCCCAAGTGTGCGTATTCGTAAGGGTAGCCACTTTCGGATACCGTGCACACCACTGGGCATCTGCTTGTCGATCATGAACTGCATACAGTACACAATTTTAATTCATAAAAGCCCTGAAGGCTGGAGAGGTACGGTGCGGCTTGGCGATGATTGGTGGTCAGTATTTGGCAGGTCACATTGCAATGAACGGTAGGTAAGATTGCTCTAAAATAGTGTGAGTTCGGAGGACCTAACCTAAATCGCGGTGAAGCGATGATACCCTCACATTGTCCTTGCTGGAGCGCGGTTGGTACAGATGACAGTACACCACTGACTTCTAGCCGAGGTGTCTGGTTCTGGAGTCCTCACATGGTTATATTCGTTCCAATTCTCGACGAGCCCGCTTGGGTGTAATTTGCATAACGTGATTTGTTTGAGGGAGCACTGCGAACACCAAGCGAGACCCATTGGTGTCTGTTAAAAGGGAGGACCAAGTGGCAATCTGTAAGACTCAACAGGCTCCGGAAGTCGAGCGGCCCGGCGCACATTTCAATTGTTGGCCCTGCAAATTTCTGATTCAAGTATTAGTGGTGTCCTTCGTTCAACAAGCATAGCTCCACGGATACCGAGGGCTCCCTGGGTCTCATCGCCAAGATGAAATTACACCTGTGCCTGTTCGGGTTCATATTGGACGGTCTGTACGCAGCCGCAAGTGTCGAAAATCGTCAAGCAACCGACCTTCAATATGAATACGTCGTCGTTGGCTCTGGAGCAGGTGGTGGTCCCCTGGCTTGTCGTCTGGCCATGGCTGGCCACAAGACTCTCCTGGTAGAGGCTGGAAACGACCAGAGTGGCAATGTCAACATCACGGTCCCCGCCTACCAAGGGGTGGTCACCCAAGATCCCAAGCTGCGGTGGGATATGTTTGTGAACCACTATCAGGACCAGAGCCGCGCGCAGAGAGACCCAAAATACACGTACGAGATAGGTCCGTACGAATACCACGTGGGACCGGACCCGCCTCCTGGAGCAACCCCACGGGGTATACTGTACCCGCGCAGTGGTTCTCTTGGAGGATGTGTTACCCATAACGCACTGATCTGGATCACCCCCCACGCCAGCGACTGGGACGGCATAGCGGAGATCACGGGCGACACATCGTGGGCAGCAGTCAATATGGACAAATACCTGGACAAGGTCTATGAATGGCAGCCGAACGAACCAACAGACCCAACAATCTTGCTGGACGACTTGAAACTGACGCAGCACCTGGCCGGAGGGGCAGCTGTCATGGGCATTGGGCCAGACCCGCTCAACGTAGCCACGGGCCTGGCGAATGCGTTGGTGGACGATGCCAATAATCGCGTCAATCCAGCTCGTGACAGCACCCAAGGATTCTTCCAGATCCCACTCATCATGAAGGATGGCGTCAGGACGTCAGTAAAAGACTTCATCGTGTCTACTGTCGCGGCAGGTTACCCGTTGGACGTGCGACAGAATTGCTTCGTCACCAAGATCAACTTCGACACGAGCAACTCTACGACCCCCACAGCGACGGGCATCGAATTCTTGGACGGAGAGTACCTGTACAGAGCCAGCCCTCTCAGCGGTGGCCAGGGCACACCAGGTTCCGCGAACGCGTCGAAGGAGGTCATCATCTCCGCCGGGACCTTCGAAACCGCCAAGCTGTTGAAGCTCAGCGGAATAGGCCCTGGTGAGGAATTAAGCGGCCTCGGGATACCCACGGTTGTCGACCTTCCAGGCGTGGGAACAAACATGCAGGACCGGTATGAGATACCCGTCAATGTGCAGCACCCCACAGATTTCCACCTTCTGGATGGATGTACTTTCGACGGCAAGGCGCACGATGAATGCCTGACCAAATGGGAGGACAACCCATTCATCGGGGCACAGAAGGGAGCCTGTAAGTCGTGACTCGTCCACCAGGCTGAGAATACAGGAATACGAACATTTGAAGACGCACGATGCTGACTGAGATGGCCTCAAGATGCAACCGACGGCCTGGCTGCAACCATGGCGGTACGCTCTCAATTTGCCTCGACTTCAGATATTGATCTCTTCATTTTCGGTGGTCCCGTTGACTTCACGGGATACTTCCCGCAATGGGGCGACGCAGCCGTTGCATCTCATGCCTTCTTCTCCTGGTACACACTCAAGTAAGCAGTCATCACCCCTGGGTGCATCGTCTCGAGCGATGGAAAAGCCGCTGACCTGGATGCTTACAGGGCACATACACGCAATCGAGCGGGAACGGTGCAACTGCAGTCCACTGACCCGCTTGACACACCCCTCATCAACTTCAATTATTTCGACACGGGCACGACAGCGGGCGGCGCAGACCAGCTGGACTTGGACAGCATGATCCAGGCCATCAACATGTCTCGCGGGGCTCTTCAGGAGTACAGCAAGTACTCAATACTGGGCGGCGACAACTTCACCGAGGTCAGGCCGGGCCCCAATGTCACATCAGATGAGGACCTCGGGACCTACATCAAGGATAACGCCTGGGGCCACCACGCGTCTTGTTCGTGTCCGATCGGCGCCGCCGACGACCCGAACGCAGTCCTCGACTCCCAGTTCAGGGTGCGAGGCGTACAAGGCCTACGCGTTGTCGATGCGAGCGTCTTCCCTAAGATCCCAGGGATTTTTATACAGGCCCCGATCATGATGGTGAGCGAGAAGGCGGCAGACGTGATCCTGAACGGATAGTGGCCGGGTCGACAAGGTGTGGCGCTCCATGTCGACGTACCAGTAAGGCTCTGTTCACACGTACAAGAACCTAGGTAATTACTTACCTAGGTAGGTGGTTCTTCAAAGTACTTATTAAAGTTATATATACGTGTATAATCACTTTCAATCTATTACTTCTGGGACATCCGATGAACCTTGCCCCGGTGCTGCTCCAGTTGCTCCAGAGTAATGTTGCCAAAATTGACATGGGATTCGCCATGGAGATGCATGTGTGTCTGCAAACATGCCGAAGTTCCCAGAAAATCTTGTCCTGTGGGCGGTAATACATACGCAGAATCAAAATTAATGTGCGCGTAGGACCGGGGCGCTTGGACATCAATTGGAAGTCATCGATCATGAATTGAGCACCTAGGTGATACTTCCAAATCTGACGGCATCCTTCCACTTCAGTGAGGGGGATGAAGACAGCTAGCCATCCGTGGGTTTCTGGTTTTCTTGTGTCCACCAAACTGTCAGGATCCTGGATACAGATGAGCCTTCCATCACGTACTAGAGCTACTTGCTCTGTCCACCGCTGCTCCCACCCTGGGTGTTTCCACCAGAACCCGATCCGCCCGCTATATGTGCTGGAGTCAGTCTGGCTCTTCGGACGTGGTCTCATAGCGCAGAATATCTCTTCCAAATTGATGGCTTGGTGGTCGGTGGCAAGATACATGTCTGGTATTCGCGCACCAGGGACGCAGGCAAGGGGGGAGAATTATGAGCGCAGGCATCAACGAGGAGAGCGAATGCTCACAACTGCCGCCGGTCTGGCCACCGCTGCCCTGACCACCGCCGCTGCTCTGGCCACCCTTAGGCAGGGGCTTCATGGCTATGCTGTTGCCCCTGACCTTGACTGGGTTGTTGAAGCCGGACATGTTCTGGCCCTGGGCACCGCCGTGGCTCGGCATCGCAGACGTGCCTTTGCAAAAAAGTTTGATGGGATGTGCGGATGATTTTTTATAGAAAGCTTTGAGTGAAGCTGAGTGTGCAGATGGTGCTCGTCACCCAGTGAGCCTGACAGAGTCTTTCTGGCTGTCTTGATCGTGGTGTGGTGTGAGGTACCTAGGGTGAGCAACTCTTCCTCGTCTCAGTAATCTGATGGCAACTCTTGTTGGGTATGGGTAAGGCTGTCTGTCTTCACAGTTGGGGATTTGTTGAGAAGCTGGGAGAACGGAGCAGTCTGGAGGACGGTGGACTCCTTACCTAGGTATATATATCTGCTTCAGGCCATCCACCACCGTTTAGCTGTGTGAGAAGCTGAGGTCGACTCGTCAGACACCGGAGAGGTGTGAGGCCTTACAAGTAAGTGATTCAAACTCTCTGTATGCAGAGCGTTGGGTGCCTCTCAAGTCACAATATCAACTCCTGTCGTGATTGGGTCCCTAAATCCCTTGTCAATTGCCCATCTCGTGAGACGAGGCCGTTGAGTAATGATATTTGTCTTCGTTGAGACCACGATGACATCTCTACTCGAGGCTTTCACATAATGTGAACGGACCACTTATCACTGTCCATACTACTCGAATGTGACTGACAAGCGCGAAGGCGCTGAGAAGCATCGAGCGGGTGAGCTGGCCCTGACACTGCACTCTTCTTGGCCACGCCATAAGCTGCACGACAGCTGAACCAAAGACTCCTGCCTTGTCGGCAACCCTGACAAGGCGCTTTGCATCTCGTGGTCCTTATGGGACTGAACATCGTGAAGCAAATATACGGAGCTTTGTACATTTAGATTGTCTTGATTTCAAGTGGCGACGCCGACCACGAGGCAGACTGTGGACCTTCCCGTCCGGCCCCATTTTATCTCTTACTTAAAAATTACATCCCTTCCTCCCAAAAACTCCGGCTGCAACGATGAAAAGACGTTCCCCATGCACCTCACAGCTGCAAGCTCTGCGACGGGTTCCTACTCGACGAAGGGCCGCCTCTCAGGTGCGCCGCAGAGCCCTTGAACAGGCTCTGCCAGATGTATGCCTCGCTGAGCAACAGCTCAATATCCTTCTCCGTCCACTCGCGCGTTGGCAGCGACTGCAGAAACATCATGATCTCCTGGAAGTCCATCTTGGTGAGTTTGTCCGACCACTTGACCAGGAATGCGGCGCACACGTAAAGATGGAA
This sequence comes from Dendrostoma leiphaemia, assembly GCA_026120015.1. NCBI lineage: Eukaryota > Fungi > Ascomycota > Sordariomycetes > Diaporthales > Erythrogloeaceae > Dendrostoma > Dendrostoma leiphaemia. Next base: position 70,332 of record JALRMF010000186.1, read on the forward strand.
CTCGGAAAAGCCATTCTCCTCGGCCTGGGGTGTCTAGGTCAGTAAACGAGCGCAGGACGTGATTGGGCTTAGACTCACCATGTACGTGTCCCACATCCTAATTGTGTTCTTCACACTAATCTCTCGCATCAGGAGACAGTTCATCCACCTGAAGCTGAATTGTATGAACTCCACATGCTCTTTCTCAAGATGTCTCGCCAGGCTGGCGTCAATCCTCGCCGTGAGATCCTGCAATGCCCGAACTTGCCGTTGTATTCCCGGCTGTGCCACAATATAATGATCTTGGATCCCGTCGAGCAATTTCGTCAAACACCAGAACGTGTCGGCCTCAACGGCATCGAGCACAGCCTTCGGTAATTGTCCCGGATCCATTCCTGATTCTATGTCCGGATCTGTGACGTACACACCGAGGAATGTCTGCCAGAACGGTGTGACCAGGTCATTGATACCCTGAACGTAGCCGCTCGCGGGATGTCGTACCGCCCACACGTAGAGGATCCGCTCCAGAGATCGCTGTGTCGCCTCATAGCCGTATAACTCAATGTGTGGATTTGTCCGTGGCACATCAATGCTGATCTGATGCCAGACGGCCTCGTCCAACCCTCGGTTTCCTCCCTTGGCTGCAATTGGGACACTACTTCCTGTGCTCCCTGCGCCCTTATCAAAGGCCTGTTTCACGCCGTCCAGATACTCTTTGCGCTTCCGCTCCAATGTCGCAACCCTCCTTTCACTGCTTGTCGGTAGGTAGGAAAGTAAAAGTTGCCAAGTCATCGCCCTGACCTCTTCGGGAACGCCAGACCACGCCGCCGCCCTCAAATCCGGCAGGGTGACACTCGAGGCCTGCAGGATTTTCTTGAATTTATTTATTCTTGTTATCCTGGAGTTGTTGGCATCGACCTCCTTGGACGAAGCATTCGCAGGGACCGAGGGATGACTGATGAGATGCAGCGCATTTGCCGGGTCCTTTAGTATCTCTTTGTATTGTGGCCTGAGTATTTTGCCCTCGCTCTTCTTTGGCATTGGGTACGAAGGCGCCGGCCGCTCAATCGCAATGTCGGCACTGCCTGAGCGTGGTCTCGTGGAGAAGTCGCCGCCGTTGAAACTGGCTATATCTGGAGGTTGAGGGGTCGAGTTCGCGCTGGCTTTCGCGTGAGCATCTTGTATGCGCTTTGTCCTCCTCTTCATATTCGATAAGCTGGGCAAACCAAAGTCGTCCCCGTCATCGTCATCGTAGTCGTAGATCTCGTCGCCGTCGTCTACATTCCAGTCTTCGTTTGTGTTAGAGAGGAAGCTCATGTATGTTTTGAAGGGAGGCGAAGTCTGGCCGCGACTCGACGTTGCTCGCTGTGGGGACGCTGCCGGTCGGTTCGAATGGGAAGAACTTGGTGTTTGAGGTCGGTTCGAGGAGGAAGTCGATGGGACGTTTCTAGGACTCTCGTCAGCGCATGAGCTCCGGAAGCTCCCAGATAGACTGGTTAGTCTCACAGCGAGTCGAATTTGAGCATATCTGCGTGCGAGTATGCTGCGCCCACGACGAGGCTGGACTCGCGAGTCGTCTTCTTGGGGCCGTTGGTTGGGGTCGCATTGCGCCAAAAGGGAGAGGCAGAACTGCGGTCGGATCAGCAGGGCACTCCAACACTACAAGGCAGCATTCGGTTCCAATACGCACTCAGACCTGTCTAGAATCAAAGGCAAAAAAGAGTTGAATCAGTCCAGAAAGCCCAACTAGCTCGGGGGGACAAGTGTAGACCAACCGACTTGAACCATCTCCTGCTTCACAGTGCCCTGCGTCAGTCTTGCTCACGATCGTGCTCCGGAGACGCTCTAAGACAAACTCACCGGTCCGGGGTGTGGCGGCTTCTTACCGCTCCCAGAAGAAGAAAACATTGTGTGTGTGGGAGAGAGCAAGGCGGCACCTTTTGGAAGGACGAATTGTGTGGTTCAACTCATTGTCGCAGTGTTGAGTGGTCGAACTCCTTCCGACGTTTGAGGTCCTGGGGACGGCATCCACTGTTCCTAGCTTCGAGACGGGTCTCCCTCCCGCTAACTGGAGCCCCAGAAGTGCTGAATCCCCCCGAGGCCCGGCAGTATTCGGCTCCCCGCGTCTGTCACTGGCGGTTCGCGACTGCACTGACGTTCCCGCGCACGGACCAGCGATTCCTATCGATAAGAGCCACTGTGACCATCAGTTCCTTCCCCAACTGGACTCGATGCAGGAAGTTGTTGCGGAGGCAGAGGCACGGCACCTTCGAGACCACAGAGACACCAGCAACAGGCTCCTTTCGGCAAAAGCGAGCCCCCCAAGTTTTGACTGACGGTCAAAACTGACTTCAATCCGAACACAACCACTAATTTTCTTTCCTCCCCTATCACATCACACTCCCTTCACACACCAAGCACTGATCAATCAGCCTCTACCTCGGTGGCTCACTGTCCATTACACTACGTTTTCTTCTTTCAGGCCATTTTCTTCTCTTCTGACAGCGCGGCGAGCTGCCTTAGCAAGCTTGCCAACGAAGCTGCGCATTTTCTCTTACTTTCAAAACCACTTGACAGACCCCAACAAACAGTCATCATGACCGAGCCGGAGAACTTTGAGGACGATCTCTTCGACGATCTGTAAGCACTGGCTTCGTTCCGACTCCTGCTGGTGCTCCACACCCTCAAGTGCTGACCTGTACCTCATAGCTACAACGACGACGAGCCTGCAAAGGCAGCACCCGCACCCGCGCCCGAACCTGCTGCTCCAGCTCCAGCTCCTGCGGCCGAGCCCGCCCCCAGACAGGAGGTTGAGTACAACAATGACAACTCTGCCCAACCTGCAGAGGACGACGCAGGTGACGACTACCATATGGGCGGTGGCGAGGAGTACGAGGACGATGACGATGATGTCGACTTCAACCTCGGAAATGGTGGCTCTGGTCCTCCCGACACGCCGTCCTACAGCAACAGCACTCCAGCGCCTGCCCAACACAGGGGTCCTAATGCCAAGGAAGATGGGTAAGTCGCACTTCCCCCTCTCCCCATCGATTGCACATGATGTCTGCGTTTGTTTTGTCACCATGTCTGCGTGCGCAATTTTGGCCAAAGGACCTTGCTGTTTGGAGGCTGGGCACTGGCATACATGGGCTGGGCCTAGATGCACTCGGCGGTCATCGATACTGCAAGAGCTGGCGCGTGGTCATTCTGGGACGGCCTGAGCACTGGACGAGCTTTCTTGGCGCAGCGATGGAAGGACCATCTGCAGATCGCTCGGGCTTTGGGAGAGATCATGGAATGATCTCGAATGCCAAGCTGGGGACGTCCCTTGCGCTCGTATGCCATCGGTGTACACTCCAAAGGCTGTCTGCGCGTTTGGGAACGGTCTGGATACACCCAAGCCGCGGCCATCTGAAACATCAAGCAACATGCAACATGCGGTGCCTTGAAAACATGGGCGGCCAAACAGGCAGAAAGAGCAGGCAAGCATGAGAGAGACTCATGCTGAGGGCTTTGGCCTCAATCCCAGCAAAGCGGAAAAATAAGGCGATACAGCCTGGCCTGAAAGGACCCCAAGACAACGCTCTCGACGGAATAGAAATCAGGTCAGGAGCATCACTCACTGGGAGCTTGAGTTCTCTCAAATAGCCACGGATGGTACTGTGGCGATTGGAAGGCCGCAGTCTCCCCCTCTTCTCCAGGACTTGTGTAAAGGTTGGACGCGAAGCGGATAGCGCTCGAGCCAGTCAGTACCTAGCTTGACGATAGCAAGAGAGAGACAGAGAGACAGAGAGACAGTACCAACAAGATCTCAAGAATTTTCGACAATCTCCACTGCACCTGGCATCTCCAGTCAAACTGCGCTGCATCGCCGTTCTCAGACGTGAGAGTGGTGAGGCGATACAGTATCTTTACCGACACCAACGCTACCGACATCCGCCGGACCTTGTCATTCTCAGCAATTCACCCTCCACCCGCCCAACGCCATTATTTCGGCAATCATGGACTCAGCAATGTTAGACACGTTGACAAGCCCCGACCACATTCCACGCCAAGCCGACGACAGCAAGAAGGATTGCGGTGTTGCCTGTCTAGCCGGGACGCCGTTGCAAAGCCTTTTACGCATCGATCACGATGATATGCGATCATGTCCAGTAAAAGTCGAAAATGGTGTTCATCAGGGATGCGGAACGTTGGGGCCACTATGCATGCGACAACCCATTCAACTGCATAGGGGTGCCAGGGTATGAATATGACATGCTCGCTACAGTAAAGGGACGCAGCCACGCACGCCGGACTACGTTGCGTGGAGATGACCATGGAGCCTCAAGACACAGACAAAATCAGACGCAGACGGGACGAACATACTTTGCATTCATGTTGCGGCCTCGATTGCTCGACAGGCCGAGTATGCTAACATAAGTATTTAACAGCAAGATGTTCATTGGCGGTCTCAACTGGGAAACCACAGATGGTAAGAAATACACACGTTTACTGGAAACGTTCGCGAATCTTTGCTGACTTTTGACTGTCAGAATCTCTTCGGGATTACTTTACCCAATATGGAGAGGTCACCGAGTGCACAGTGATGCGGGATGGCGCCACTGGCCGATCGCGAGGCTTCGGCTTCCTGACGTTCAAGGACCCCAAGACAGTGAACGTGGTTATGGTCAAGGAGCACTATCTGGATGGCAAGATTGTAAGATGTCCCCACGTTCCCGGGCGAGTTTCGGCTTCACACTAACGACACGCCGGACAGATCGATCCCAAGCGTGCTATTCCACGAGACGAGCAGGAGAAGACGAGCAAGATCTTTGTCGGCGGTGTGTCTCAGGATACCACGGATGCCGAGTTCAAAGACTACTTCGCTCAGTTCGGTCGTGTCGTGGACGCTACCCTTATGATGGACAAGGACACGGGCCGCCCTCGAGGTTTCGGCTTCGTCACTTTCGAATCCGAAGCCGGCGTTGATGCCTGTCTCTCGACCGACCTCGCGATTCACGGCAAACCCATTGAAGTTAAGAAGGCCCAACCACGCGGTAATATGCGCGAGGAAGAGGAGGCGCGCGCTCGAGGCGGTGGCGGCGGTGGGAAGTTCGGACGGGGCAGGGGTGGCATGGCGGGTCCCGGCAACCAGATCGAGGAGGGCGGCAGCGGTATGGGTGCCGGCGCGGGCGGTATGACGCCCCAGGCCATGGCGCGCCAGATGCAGCAGATGCAGCAGATGTTCGCCATGTGGCAGCAACAGATGGCCATGAACCGAATGGGCGGAGCTATGAACCCACAGGCCCAGATGATGCAGATGATGCAGATGCAACAGATGCAGCAAATGCAGCAGCAGATGATGGCTGGGCAGGGCGGCGGTGCGGGTCGTGGGAGCCCCGGTCCGAACAACCAGCAGATGCCAGGCAACATGAGCCCCGCGATGATGCAACAGATGATGGCGCAGATGAGCGGCGGTGCTGGCGGCGGTCCTCAGAACCAACAGGGCGGCCCCCAGGGCGGCGGAAGGGGTGGCCCCGGCTACAACCCCTACGAGCAGCAGATGTTTGAGCAGCAAAAGTACGCCCAGGGACCACGAGGTGGCCAGCAGGGCTACGGCATGGGCGGCGGCGCGGGTGGTGCGCCTACATCTTGGGAGGGTATGTATGATGACGTTCCCCAGCCTAATGTCCCGATGGGCGGTGGCGGTGGTCCCACGGGTCCCAGGGGCGGCGGCTTTCACCGGGGTCGCGGTGGTGGCTTCCAAGGAAGTCAGTCGCCCGGTCCTGTCGATCCGGCCAAGGCTCCGCCTGCGAATGCGCCCACGGGACCGAAGAATGCCGGTAGACCGGGTGCGAACTATCGCGGCGGCGGCCGGGGTGGTGGGACGAGGGGTTTCCACCCTTATGGACGCTAGGCAAATCGACAAGGGCAAAGCCAGCGTCGGTCATCTACCTCTGATTGCAGTATGCATCCGAGGGTCGGCTCGGGTGTTCCTCAACCTCATGGACACTGGAAATATCGTGGTGGAGAACTCCGGCGTTTATCGCCGACATGGGCTGTCGCGTATCTCCAAAGCTGTACGACTGTTCATGCGACTTTGCAAGGTCGCTACACACTGGCTGCTGATGAGGAGTGTTGGTTCTGGTCGGAATGCACAATGGCACTCGGGGGAAGGACATTTGTGTGGATATGAAAGATAGAAAAGTACCTGGAGGTGGATGTGGGTTTGCATTCGTTCTTCTCGAGCCGGTAGCTGCATTTCTTCTTCTTCTTCTTTCCAGTGCGGAGGTTCATGGTGGTTGTTTGCGACGTTTGCATTAGGTGTGGTCAGGGATAATCAATCGGGAGGAGACCGTGCCCACATGGAAGGACTGACTACTGAAGACTTTTGAGCAGACTTTTGAGCAGAGAGCAATCAACCATGGACTTTGAGACCAGACCTGTGTGCATGCGGTGTTGTGATTTCGGTGCTCGAATAATGTATGAAACCCTGAAACACGCGGTTTTGTTGCTCATGTATCTTACCGCCCTATCTGTCATGATGAGAACAACTTCGTGAAGCCCTCCGCCGGCGGCTGCAGCCAATTCCTCTCGTCGTACTTTCGTCCCTCGCCGCCCTCGATCACGTGGAAAGTGTAGATGATGCGTCCCTTCTGACTGAGATTCTTCTCGCTCTTGTGAAGCAGGTTCCCGTGGATGAGGACCAGCGACCCGGCCTTCACCTCTCCCGGTACATACTCCTCATCCCCGGCCGAGGACTGTTCGCCGTACCCCTCGCCGGGCGGGAATCTCGATCCCTTATTGCTGACCATCTCCGTGCCGGTATTCCCGGCCTTGCGAACGAGGCGCTTAGAGATGGGCGCCCACTAGCATCACAGCGTGGTCAGACTGCCGCCCTTCCTGTATCATAGAGCAGAAGAAGAACAAGAACGAGAGCAAACAACCCACCTTGTGCGACCCCGGCGCAAAACTCAGACACCCGTTCTCCAGCGTCGCGTCCTCCAGCGCATACCAGAACCCGACGGCGCTCGGCGGCTCCGTGTACAGAAACGTGCTGTCCTGGTGCGGCGGGACGGCGCCCCCGATCTCGGGCTGCTTGCAGATGACCATGCTCTGCAGACAGCGCGGGTCTTCGAAGCCGAGAGACCTGGCGACGGCGGCGGGCCGTACCAACATCCCCGCCTCGCCGCCGTCGCTGGCGCCGTCGCCGTCGAGCAGCGCCGCGAAGGGCGGCGACAGCGCGTGCAGGTAGTGGCCGATCTTGTTGATGGCGCGCTCCTTGGGCTTGACGAGGCGGCCCGAGGCGTCGAGGGCGTCCTCCTCGAAGAAGAAGCGGACCTTGTCGCCCGAGGTGAGGAAGTAGTCGTCGCCCACGTGGTCGGCGCCGTCTTCGCCGCCGGTGGAGAATTTGGTCTGTTTTTGGTGTTGTTAATGTGGTGGAGCTTGTCAAAGACGTGTTTTGGTCTGATCACCAAATGGGTACCGACGCAAAGGGGAGAGGGGGGGATGATTAGGGCTGCTACCTACCATAGGATGAGAGGTGAGGTCGAAGTTGTTGAGCAGGGAGTGTGTCTCGTCGAGGAGGGCCTTGACTGTGGACCGAGACAGGGCGTCCGGGATGATGAGGTAGCCCTCGCGGTTGAAGGTTGAGATCTGGGCGGCGGTGAGGCCGCCTGTGGGGTGAGATGTCACTGGCATCTTTGAGATTGGAGGACGTAAGATCGCTGAGATTAGGAAGTGTTGACTGTAAGATGAGGTCTTCGATGTGATGAGTATTTCTTGTGAGACGAGGTTCAGTACGGCCGGCCTTGCCCCTCCCACGCGCAGCAAGTCCATCCCCACATTGGGCAAGAGGCATAGCGGCTTATCATGGCCCATCCCTACGGTGAGGTCTTACACTAACCTTCTGACCATGGCGAGCTTTATGAATGATGGTATATATCTGCTTACTTCTATGAAATGCTGTGATGGAATTTGGAGAAGATGCTAAGCTCCAGGGCCGACCAGACTTGGCTCAATGTTCCAAAACGTTGACCCTCGTACAGGACCTAGTGCGTGCAATAGCCGATCTGATTTATATGACTTGGGAGCCAGAGCATATTTCCGATACTATTGACATCCTACACTACATTTTCACAACATTAAGGAAATGCATACAGAGGGTAGAGTGTGTTGCTTCATTCGAAGTGGACGGGCAAGCTCAGAAGGTGCTGAAGTCTCTACGGGACCTCTGAGTTGTTAGTCTGACCTGACAAGCATGTGTACCGGCACCCTTCGTCCGCGTGTTATTACCGACCCGGTGAATCTGCCATGTCGTGACAATGGTCGCTTGCTATTGTCCAACTATCGTTACCCTGCCACGCGTTTCCGTGGTCTCCCGATACTTATATTTCGCAAGGCGCTTCTTGGTTGGGTCTGATGCGCTGTGATATCCAAGCGGTGCTGTACCTTCTTTTAGGCCCATTCGTGGTCTCGTCACACAAGTCTCAAAGTGGCTCATATCTCTTACCTTCCAGAGCATAACACACATAAGAGACCAGGCTTAGATGTTCTCGACTTTCGAGCATACGGGGGGGGGGGAGGCGGCGCGGTTCTCTCGACTGTTCTTTTCCGATCTGCAGCGGCGCGGGACGTTGGCTGTTTCGAGGCGTTGAGGTGCGCCGGAAGTAGCCGTTGTACCCGGGCAGTCGGGAGCCGGAGAGGCACAAGTGGCCGATCCCGGTCAATCCGGCCAATCAGGCCACCACGGTTGCAGAAAATTGCATCATGGCGCAGGGAAAGAGCTCCGCGAGCAGAAAACTTAGTGGGAGAAAAGGGCTCCAATTCTGTTTGCAACCACGACCTCGAACAATCAATCTCAGGCGCGTGTGAAGATTGCTGACACGCTTGACCGACGGGCCTAACTCAGCGTCAGAACGCCACCTCAGTTTGTGCTCTGGACAGCCCGAGCAGACGGACGCAGGAAAGAGAGGCGCGCATACCTTGGAACTCGCCGGAGCAACCGGATGGGAGGTTCCAGGGCTCCGAACGCCCGACCGATCAGCTTACCCACTCTGCTTCTTCGACGACGATCCTACCTCAGCTCTTGACCTTCTGCGTTGCTCGACCTGAATGCTGCACCCGACTGCTGTCTATATATATCCTTTCGACCTGGCGGAGGACGAGGTATTCGGGACACATCATGATGCGGGCACTGCGGTTGCCAGTCGTGGGGCGCCAGCCCCTCGCCACAAGAACGATGACGACGATGTCCACTTCCCCTCTGCAGAAAATAGCATCACAAGCCTTGGGGACGGGGTCTAAGCCAACACTCTCGATACCAAGAGGCATACATACTGGCAGAAGGATATCTGGACGGGCTTGGACAACGGAGGCGTCCCCTCTCCTACGAAACGCGCAAGCATGGAGGGGTTTTGAGTCGACACTGTCGAGAACACAGAGGAGGAACTTCAGCTGGTCATGGTCACGCTGGTCGCAAAGTGGAGGGGCAAAGACAGAAGAGTCATTGTCCTTTAGTGGCCGTATGCGGAAGCTGTCTCGCGAATACGGATGGGCCGCAGTCGGCGTGTACTTCGCCCTCAGCGTCGCAGACTTCCCCTTCTGCTTCCTCTTGGTCAAGTGGGTCGGAACAGAGCGCATCTGTACGTGTTTGCCGAAGCTTGCTACTGGCTAGAGTCCCCCCCAAACGGGCACTCTGAAAACCCCTCCCCCCTTCGCCTCGGGGCCCGACATCTGACCGCGCAAGATCTATTGGTGTTTGATGCTGACGTTCCCAATCTACAGCTGAGCTTGAACACTGGGTCACGTCGCACGTCGCCAAGCTGATCCCCCAGGGCGTCAAGCAGCGATGGTACGAATGGCGCGCCGAGATGAAGAACGCCGAGAAGGAGCATTTCGGTGACAACCACGTCAGCAAAGACGTCGAGATGGTCGGCTGGGGCGTCGAGGAGGCACAGGAGCGGAACAAGGCCGATGCCAGTGAGTAGCTCCCCTCCCTTCAAGCCCTTGAGGCGACCCAAGACTCGGTTATATCCTGGCATTCCCCCTTTGGTACATCCGGGAGCGTAATCTTCTCGTTATCGGGTTGGCGCAGGGTGGATGCTATTCATGACCTCTATCTTCCGCCCCGCCCGGCAGTTGTTCCTCGCTGACACGGCATCGCAGGTCTCGCGACCCAGCTGGCCCTCGCCTACGCTATCCACAAGAGCTTCATCTTTGTCCGTGTCCCCCTGACGGCCGCTGTGACGCCCAAGGTCGTAAAAGTCCTGCGGTCATGGGGCTGGCAGATTGGCAAGAGGAAGCCCAAGACCAAGCGGTGAACGAATTCCTCGAACGTGGGGGGCACGTGCCCCTTGAATCTTGGCGTTCAAAACATGGGCAGACAGAAGGTTTTTTCTTGACGGGAGGCTGTCGTATGTCTCTCGGTGGGGAAGGGGTTGGTTTCACAGTCCTTTCCCGAGAGACTATTTCTCGGGCAATATTGTCACTCGTGTGGTCCTGAATGCCACAGCAATTTGAGCATCAGCGGGCGGATCGGGAACTGCGGCGCAATGGTGAGACAGGGTCCTCGAGTCGGTAGGGCGGTGCGCAAGCAAGCTTGTACATAAGCGAAAGCCGTGTGCAATCACGCCGTGTATACTACATCGCTCCTCATAGAAACACAATACCCGGCGCGGAAGATTGACTTGATTGAGCATGGCAATGGTGTCATTGTTGTTGTGCGATGGGCCTATCATGCTACGCCGGGCCTCGATACACCTGTCCCCTGACGGCTCGGGAGTAAGGCCTAGACCTCGACCGGCGTCTGCCGCCCCACCAGAACCGTGGCCGCGCTTTCAAATCGCAAGTCTGCCACTGTCGTCTCAACTATGTCTGCATGACGGCCGTCCTTGCATAATCACACATACTAACACACACAACACACATCGTGGAGGGTTCCCGCGGCTAGCCCGTGTCGCAACCCTGTGCGCATCGAGCTTAGGGCGGCGTTCTGGAAGGATGCGAAGAAGGTTCTTCATGACTCTTGGGGCGATTCAACGTTGCTCGGCCAGCCCTATAGCCGTCTTCCGAGAAGGGGCGAGCCAGAATGGAGGGGAGCCCGGCCTGGCCTGGCCAGGCCAAGACGGCGCATCGGATAGCAACATCTTCGAGGAAGGGAGAGCAGCGCGCCCATGGTTGCCCGATGCAGCGTGTTTCCGGCTGGAGTCATGAGACTCACGAGGAGTCAGGCAACGGTAAGGACAGCGCGCGGTACTCGTACTATATCGCGCGATGCCTCTGCATAGTTGAGAAATTTTTTTTTTTAAAATTAAAAACCTTTTTTTCTTTTGGCCCCATCACAAAACCTATGCTTGATGCTCACGATCCCGGGGTGTGCGCTGGCGACGAGGGCGCCCGGCGCTCTGCACCCGTGAAACCCCATCTGCTCATGCCAAACCACGCGATTTGTCTTGGAGAAAGTCAGTCAACGAGAGCATAGGTATCAGGGATTACAGGCAGGCACGACCTATGCAGGAGTCACTGGGGGATATCTAGCGTTAGCCCGAGGTTCTTCGGCATTTAGATACCTAATAATAATAACAACACTAAAACCAATATATTAAGATTCCCTACTCTACCATAACTTGGCTTGGATATCGGAGTTAAACCCACTAGTTGTTTGATTTATTTCGAACGCGTTAGACAGTTGACTTAAATCGACTGCGCTAGTTGGACGGCTTTATCGCCGACTGCGCTAGACCAGCCTGCGCGGACTCTTTAAGCCCTAGCGCGTTCCCCCTGGGGCAGCTTATGGCTCCTACGACGGCAAGTTTGCAATAGCGCGCCTGTTACTTGCTTCGCTTTTTCTACAAATCCGGATCCCCATACATTACCTACATCGAGGAGTCAGATCTCGACTTCGCTCGCAGACTATAGCCTTAATTCAACGTTGACGATGACGACGACGACGACCGTTGTATTAATATTTACAGCAACGATATTTGCTGGCTCGCCAACTGGACGACCAAGTTCAGAAGTCTCCCTAGCTTCCTCAGCTACTAGCAAAGGTGGAAAAAGCGTTTAGCTTTGTTTACCTCTAACGCTGACATTACGTTATTACTCTTTGAAGCACTTTTCTTTTTATAGCTTGATAATTTGCTCCTTAGCAATAATTGTTCTTGTTTCGTTACACTAGAATAATAAAGCTATTCGTTAGACAACCCTTAAACTCTTTGCCATTATTTTACTACTTATAACCATATCTTAGTCGGTGGGATACCGCTGGCATTATCTTACAACTATACGCTGCTAAGTTGGTCGTCTCTAAAATCTACCCCTTGTCTATTACCTACCTATTACGGACCTCAAGTCCTATTTTTTCCTTTAGAAACAGCACAGTGTTAGCCTTTACCTTTCTATTCGTTAACGAATATAGATAGCCCTTAGCATATGACGAGGAAAAACGTTATCTAGCTTATTTGTGAGCTTTAGGACTAAGCCCTCCCGCAATAGGTTTCTTAGGGTAGATAATAGACTCTGAAGGCGTTGGAGGTTGGCTTTTTTAAGCCTTGAAAGAATATTACCGGTTTTAATGTTTATTTCAATAGCAAGATTAATAAATACTACAATATCAAAGCTTTTGCTAAACGGCTTAAGCATTTTAAGCGTATTTATAACGTTGACAAGATTTGTCGAGTATAGATAGCATATTTGCTTAGAGATGCCTTAGTTTAGCACTTTTATAAGTTGTCTATTATTAACCAACAGCTGCTTAAGATAGCTAGGATTAATACTATTTATAATAAGTTAAGATTTCGTTTTGCAATTAACTTCTTCGATGCTATGGCTAACCTAAAGAATTCTACTATGACTTTGGTCGATGTAGCCGTAGGCAAGAATATTGCGTTGTTTATATAAACAGTTATCTGCAATGCTAAGGCGTGCAATATAGGTTGATATGCATAGTTGATTATAGTATTCAAGGCATTAGCACCCAAAATTTAATTAAAAATTACTAAGCCTATTAAGGTGATTATCATCAAAGCCTTTTTTAAGGAGCTTTAACAGCGCGAGAGTATTTTCATTAACCTTGGTAGACAAAGCTACCTAGCTTTGCCGAGGGCTCGATATACTTCCGCCTACCTAGGTAAGCCGGCTCTTTTTTCAACGTACTTACCGCGTTAGCAGTTTAAATAAGTTGGACAATAATTTCGTTTTTAGTTTAGATAGCAACAATTTTAGCCTAGGCTTTAGCCTTTTATTACTAATTAGCCTTAGCAGAATTTTATATACCTAAGCTAGCTTTACTAAGCTTAAATATTTTTAAATCAATAACTTTCTTAGAGATAGTGGGCTGGTTAAGGTCGCGGGTCAAGGCTTAGTTATGATTGTTCTTGGCTGCTATTAAACGAATACGCAGCATAGCACAGGCAGCAAGCCGACTAAATCTAACTATTCGTTCAGCCCGCCGGTTAGCAAAATAATCGGCTAACTGCGTAGGCTGACAACCGTCTCTGCGTTTTCAAGGAACGCCGGCTCTCGGCACTACCGCCGCATCTCAATCAGCAGTTTATTATGGTTAGGCAACTATAACCTACGTTTTATGGCGAGTTTATTGAACTTATGGGATTGTTTAAGTCTTATGCATTCTAGGCAATAGCAAAGGACGTTTTAAACGATTACTTTTAGCCTAACTCAGTGTATCCTAATCCGTACTTGTACGATGATTAGTCTCTCAGTGTTATTAATAATTTTTTTATGGAATTTAGACTATTAGCGTCTGACTTCGCTAGCTACAATGACTTTAATGCTGATATCTATAATGCTGCCTATTTTAGCGTATTGATAGCTTATGCAAAGTATTATTGCTACTGCTAAAAGTTATTTAAATTTAATAATGCATTAATAGATTATTTTTATTTAGTTTACTTTAAAAGGCCTTGTTTTATTACAAATACTAAAAAGTTATTATTGCTGTCAACATCATAGGCTATTAACAATTAGTCTTTGCTAGAGGCAAACTCAAGCCTTAGAGTCGCTTTCTTCTCTAAAACTTTATTAAAAAACTAACGCCCTTTAGTGTCTACTCTAGTCTGGATCCTTAGAGGGCAGACATCAAGGTTATTAAATTAGCGGTAAAGGCCAATTTCAATATAGGATTAGGTTTTGGTTTTCGCTTATATACTTATTTATATATATTTTTATTTTTGCTTGATAGCATAAAGGACAATATTTGCGCAGATATAGGTTATAATCGTATTATAGCCAACTAGGAATAAGTACAACGTTATTACCTGGACGTTAAGATTCACTAGCAAGCTACCCTTATTAAATTAAAAGGCATTAGGTCTGTAATCTACGAGTTATCCAACTACGTTATCTTTAAGCTACAATTAAAGAGTGTTTGCTCGATAATAGGGATATTAGCTATTGCTTCCTTTACCTACAAAGTATTTATTATTAATAACCTAAGGGCTAATATACTTATTGGTATCAATGTTATGATATTAGAAAAGTTTGATTTGTTGATTTTTAAAGATTGCGCGGACATTGTATTATGCAGAGTTTACATTTCTATAACTTTTCAAGCTTGCAGACAACTACACAACGTTTGCGTCTTTATAATACAACACACTATATTGCCCTTTATATCAAAGCAATACTTTTCTATTACTTATTATATTTATATAAACGACAGATAAGACTTATTATTTATATTATACGCTATAAATAAATTTAACGCTTATTTACTATTTATAAACACATATCTCAATAAAATTATCATTTACAATTCTATACTTAATTATTTGGTTATTTTCGCAGATTTCTTTATTAGACAACTAAAATCTATCAACCCTATATATTATATATTCTAGGTTAATGGTGACATAGAAGCTGCTAATGCTGCTTTCTGCAGCCCAAAGGGCTTCTATTAACCTACTTTTACTAACAAATCTAATAGCTATTATAAGCATTTAACTATTAGCGTTAATATCTTTAAAGGATTTATTATATACGAATGTCGCTAAGTTAAAGGTTTTATTGCTGAATTTGCCAACGTTTTCTAAGACATAAGATTTGCCGATATTCCTTAAGACTAATAGATAAAGGTTTGTCTCTGCGACAATTAAGAGGACTTTATCTCTAAGAAGTATTGTATATATCTATTAGGTAAAGAAAAAGGCAAGGTTATTAATACAACGATGTTAACGTTAACTGCTCAAGGCAAGTGTGACTATACGCTGCAAGCGGTTCTAATATTATACCCTATGTTTTGCATATGGAAGACGCTGCCCTAAGAAAAGCTAAACAACTCTGAGCGTCGGGGTCGTATAGTTATGGATATTCGAGTCTTTAACCATATAATACTGCCAAACGTATATTTAATAAAATCTTAGGATAATATTTTTGCTAGAGTATTAAAAGCTAAGTATATTATAGTCTTTGATATAGTAGCTTTTTTTTACTAGTGGAGGATATACTTAGAGAATCGATGGCTCTTTATAATAATGATTATAAAAGGTTAATTTATATTTAACTGCGCTATTATAGGCTTTTACAACTTTTTCTTTTACGTTTAGCAATAGATGAACCGCATTTTTGTAGGCAAGGCTGCCAAAGCGTACTTTAACAACTTAATAGTTTTTTTTTTAACTTTTTCTTTGCATATATTGGATTTATAATAAATATTTGAGACTTTGCGCAAATTTAATATATTTATTAGAGCCTTTAAGTTATATATTGCATCTTTGAACGCTGTCGTTCTTAGTTACTTAGTTAACGCATTTGGCATATTGATAATAGCTAAGCGATTAGAAGCGATTTTTAAACTTGACTTTCCCCTAAGCCTTTGAGACCTAGAGCATTTTATTAGCTTTGTAGGTTATTTGTATAGATATGTTTTGTGGTTTTCTATTGTTATAGAGCCGCTGGAACAACGTAAAACTAGTTTGCTTAAACTTAACTTTAAACTAACCGGCAAAAATTAGCGGCGAGCATAGTTAAAGCGTATTTTAGTTAAAATAGTCTTTAAATCGGAAAGGTTAGCGTTTGCTGCCGTTAAGGCTGCGCTGATGAGATATACTAACTTTTGTTATTTTAACTGCAATTGTTAACTTTTCTTAGACTTTGATGTCTTTGCTAAAGGGATTGGCGTTTAAGTTTATTATGTTGCGGCAAAGGCATTATTAAAGATTATGCGAGGAGATTGCGTCGCTAAGTATTTTTTGCGTATAGTAGTTAAGCTTATCGCTTTTCTTAGTTGGTTGCTAACCCTTGTAGAAAAGAGGTATTAGTCTACTGAGATGGAGCTTTTAGGATATGTGTGGACGCTAAAAAAGTGCTGACATTGGGTTGATGTGTTAAATTAACGGGTTATAGTTTTTATAGACTATAAGGCTATTATAGCGCTTACTCGTTAGCTAGATATTGTTAATTTTACGGCTATATTAGTTGATAATAAACAAATCATCTGCGCTTTAGAATACCTTAGCTAGTTTAATGTTGATATACTTTATAAGTTTAGTAAAATAAATATTATCCTAGATGCTCTTTTACAACTGCCGACATTAGATACGCCGAATCCGTCTTCGATTGCAGGGCTGGATCGTTTCTTAGACAACGCTGATAAGTATTAATTTATGCTTAGGATATATAATACATTTTTACCAATTTGTTTTATTTAGGACAAGTTGGAAATTAGCGGTATCCCACTGCAAAGTGCGGAATCGGCGGCGGCCTTTGTAATGATTAACCTAGCACCAGAGTTTCGCCGGCAGCTTTAGCACAGGTATAATACCGACTTGCATTGGAAAAGAATATCTGACGTTATAAACTAAAATAGCGGGCTAGGTTGCAACGCTGCCTCGCTGCCTTTTAAGCGTCGTTTTAGGCTTTTGTAAAAGATTATCAATGGCAATCCTCTTTAGTTGTATGTTTTTTAATTATGCATTGCAGATATTTTCTATTTGTTGCATGTTGGAAGTTATTATGGTTATGATAAGATGAGTTACTTATTGTTATGATTTTGCGTTTATCGACTGACTAAGCACTTTAAGGATTTTGTTTAACGATGTTTTAAGTGTTGTTTTTTTGAAATTCGACGACATAAGGCTTATAGGAATCTACAACTACTGATTAGCTTACTTTGTCTGTATTATTAGATTACAATGGATTTTATAATGGCTTTATTGCTGATTAACGATGGCTTTAATACAATGTTGGTTGTTATTGATAAGTTTTTGAAAGAAATTATTTTTGTGACTGGCAAAAAGGGCTGGACAGCTGCGACCTGGGCAGAGTATCTTCTCTGGGCATTATGGAAGGGTAATTGGAGACTGCTAAAAGTCGTTTTGTCTAATTGAGACTTAAAATTTTTATTTGAATTATGGACTACCGTATGGAAACGCCTGGGCATACGACTATTTTATACAACTATGTATTATTTTTAGGCTAATAGATAATTGGAACGGACTATTTAGATTTTGGAATTAGCTATTTAATACTTTATTTATAGGCTAGACAACCCTAGGAGATAGGTTAATATAGTGGATAAAATGCAATTTGAATTTAACAACGCTAAACAGTCGCTAATAGATATGTTACTAAACAAGGTTGTAAAGGGATTTACGCCTAATAATATCGCTGACATTGTAGCTAATAAGCAACTTTGAGTTAGAAACCTTTTAGAAATAAGAATCTGCGTACATAACTTATTAGCATTGGCGTCGACGACGATAAAAGCTTATTTTAACCGCCGCTATCTTGGCAAATTTTTTAATATTGGCGACAAAGTCCTGCTGCGCTTATATAAGGGCTATGATATTTCTTAGGAAGTTGGAAAGAAATTTAGCCTATAGTATGCTAGACTTTTTAAAATTATTAAGCGGGTAAGTTAAGCGGCTTATCGCTTAGATTTCCCCTTTTACTGAAAGCGGCATAACGTTGTATTGGTTGATTACTTAGAGCTATACTTGTTTAATCCCTTTAGCCGCTATATCCCGCTTGTTGGTTTTGTTAAAATAATAAACTACGAGCGCTGCATTTTATTAGCCAAAACCACTAGGGATAAGAAGGTTTGTTATATAATTGAATTTATTAGCTTAGGGCTTGAGTTTTAATAGTAGATGACCTTACGGCAACTGGGAGATAATATAGATAAGCTTATTGCTAATTTCACTAAATAAGCAGATGCAAAGAGTTGCATAGCAATTGATCATATTTTGTAGTAGGCAAATTAATTTGAGGGTAGCAGGAGGTTTTTTTTTATATTGCAACAACGATGCACTTATATTATAACTTAACTTTTAACAACCTAACTCTAAATATGCTATCTATTACTTACTTTTAAAACAACAATACCAACAAATCATTAAAGCTGCGCAACAGACTTGGTACACTTATAAAGACTATTAACTAGCTTTTCCTATCTTTTTATTTTGACAACGAGGCAACTCTCGCGCGTTGACCACTAATACGCATTTTATCGCGCGCGCTAACTAACTAAGTCATTGTTGGGTATAAACCGCAAGTTTTCTGCTTACTTTCACTTATAGTTTACTTTGCATTAGTATAACCCGCAAGTTCTGCGCGTTGCTTTTACCTGCAATTGTTTTTCTATTATTAAAAGTCGCAAGCCCCCGCTTGCGATTTTCTTTAAAACCCTATTAAAATAAGGTACCAATCGCAAGTTTTTGCTTGTAATCTTGGTATGATTATTATTAATATACTTTACTTTTGATAAGTAAGCATTTTCCCACTTTACCTATTATTAGTATTATAACCTAATTATTTTATCTTTTTCTTTTAACTTTTTGTGCCAACTATCTTTACATTACTTTGTCAATATTATATTGTAACCCTTTTATCAACAACTCTGTTAACTTTTAACATGGGCAGAAAGAAATTGCTTAATAAATTTAAGCTGTAGTGGTGAAAGGACCTCGCTATTTGGTGCGTTAAGATAAGGAAAAGCATTGATAAATGCGCCTGCAAAGCGACCGTTAAAAGGATAGAGGCACTTACGTCATAGGACGATTATACTAGCAATAATAGTCTTGTTTATAAAATCTATTTTATTATCGATACTTTGATTTTATAGAACCCTTAGAAGAATAATAGCATATAGAAACTTGGTGAATTTGTAGAAATGATGGTTGTGCTTTACGCTATAATTTCTAAGGATGCTAAAATGCTTAAAACTATTTAAAGCTACCGCAACGCTGATATTAACTAGTGAAACAGCGAGGGCTAGTTCTACAACAAATTTGCTAAGTAGATTGAATATAAAAGCGTTAAAATTAAGTATCTTGTTAATTATGCTATTTTTATAAAGAACGCTTTTAAACTTTTATAATTCTTAATCTCAACTTAGCTGGACTTTATCGATAAGGACGATTTTATTAATGATAACAATGACCTTAGTAACGTGGAAAATGACATTATACTTGATAAGCATGTTAGAAAGAAACAGAAACTGCAGAAGGGGGCTAAGACTTGATACAAGTCGACTTTAAAGAAGACTTTACGCAAGACGCCAACTTGCAAAGGCAAGGCTGTCTTTGGCATTAATTTTAAGGCCGAGTTTATTGCTAAATCTAAGGCTGATAAACCAACTAATAAACCTAAGTTAAACAATTATAAGATACTTAAAAAAAATAAACCTATCTTTGGCTAGTTAGATACAACTGACCCAAGCAACTCGCTAGACTTAGGTAACAATGCTAACAATGCCGACAAAGCTAGTGACTTCGACGAGGGTTAACTCGCTAATAAAAACATTGCTAGGTATGTTATGTTAACCAAGGCCAACAATGCTGCTTAAAAAAAAAAGCCTAAGATTAGTCGCATATTTGTTAAGTCTAGGTGGGATACCCGAAGCATACATTCGATAATGTTACCTTAAATGCCTTCTTAGCCGTTTAGCTATTAGCAGTCATACTATCTATAGCTATACTTTTTAAATTAAATGCAATACCAATTGCCCTTTAGATACCCAACTCTTTAATTTAATATAATGCATAATTAATTTTCATCGACCTGCGACGGCGACTATAAGAAATACCTTAACGATAAGAAGGAATTGTATAGTATTACTAAGATTGCGCTTAGCAAAGAGACTGCCGCTTATAAAGTTACTTAAGAGGCATTCGACAAGGCTAACGAGGATTGCAATATTATCTAACAGCAATATCTTAAAGAGTTTAAGATATAGATAAACTGCTTAGCCAAGCTAAAAGCCTCTAATGCACTCAACGAGAAATTAAAGGAGGAGAATAATCGTGCGGTTGCCAAGGGCCAGATCGAGAAAAGGACCGCCAAGCTGGCCCAACTTAATAAGGACGCCTACGCCGCCATTAAGATTATCTACCAATAGCTCGATACTATGGAAGATTTCGTTGTTAACCCCTGGGCCAACGACGTTAACAACGGCAATAAGGGCAGCGAGAACAGCGGAAAGGCTGGCGGAGAAGTTATTGACGTCGACTAAGCTAGTCGCGTTTTGCTTAGCGATGGATTTATCTTACGTTACAGTTGTCGTGCGTGTGCCTGTCGACGAGGACGTCGCCCATTTTGGGGGCGGCAAATTATCAGGGATTACAGGCAGGCACAACCCATGCAGGAGTCACTGGGGGATATCTAGCGTTAGCCCGAGGTTCCTCGGCATTTAGATATCTAACAACAACAACAACACTAAAACCAATACATTGAGATTCCCCACTCCACCACAACAGGTGTGTGACGGGCGAGCGGTCTGGTGGGGCCTGGCGCTTGCATTCGTCGCGCGGCGCTTCTCATCCGCATTGGTGCGCAAAAAAAGAAAAACAGAAAATCAAAAAAAAAATTTAAAAAACAAAAACAAAAGGGAAGCAAACACAAATTTTTTTTGAAGGTACCTCTTGAACTCACCCTAGTTTTTCTTCTTCTCTTTTTCTTTTCTTCTAGAATGCATGGAAGCCTACACGTGTCGCACGGTCCCTGGTTGGCGCTGGCCAAGGCACAGGATAAGAGGTCAAATTAAGGTTTGCATGACCTGAGTCCCGTGAAAGGCCAAGCCGATGATCGAGATACAACACTAGATGTCGCGCTCGGCGTGGCTAAGTATCAAGCGCGGACTCGTGTACTCTTGGTCCCATGCGCCCATAGGGATGGACGCTGGGATGACAGAGGTAGAGAAAAAGTGTAAACGCTAGTCAGTTTCCCACATCGCGCCTGCGCCGCCGGATAAGCATTCTCGCGGTAATGAGGGCGTTGTGATGTAATAATGTGTCGTCCACGCGGCTAGGGATGATGAGTTTCACTCTCGCCAGTCACGGAAGTCCACCGCAATGACGAGGCTGAGAGTGGGTCTGGGTCTGGGTGAAGTGGGCGCCCAAGTACCTTTGGACACTTCAGAGGTAGATCGAGGGCCAACACACACTCTCTCACGACTCTTTCCAAAAGTCGCGGACGGGCGGCCAAGCAAGCTTTCTCCATCTCGGCTCATCGTCTCGGACGATCCCCCGGGATGGCTTACTGCCAGACATGAGCCGGTTTTTTGAAGCTATCTCAAGGGTCTTTCAAGGGTCTCGCTAGGGTCCTCGCCAAGTAATTTCTTTTTTCCTTCCCTCTCAGGGAACCACCCGAGCCCCCTTACCCCTTCCGCACAAGTCCTAGCCTCATTGTCGCGGCAACGAGTCTGGAAACACCATCGAAGGTTGGTGCGGAAAGTTTCCGGATGAGGATAAATTGTTTCTCCCGCCTGCGTCTCACAACCATCGCCTCACAATGGTGCCCAAGCAACTCATGTCGGCTCCACTCACATAGTAGGATGCTCACGGCCACCGGGCTGCCGAGCGCCACAGAAAGTGTAGTAAAGTTTACCACACTGACCGCCTCATCCGTCATGATGAACAGAGAGCTGCTGGTGGCGCATGCTTCGTGAACTTGGAAGACCTGGAACCTACATACACACACTCGAGAAAGGCCCCGCGCTCCGGACCCTCAGGATGACCTCACTGCCAGCGAAGCCCGCATGCCCGCCGGCCCGGTCGACAACACAAGACTCAAGGCCAGTGGGCAACGCGTGTCGATCAGTTTCTCGGCGCCGCGGAGGTCCGGAACCTGTTTGATTCGAAAAGGTCGACCGGCCCGCTCCTCGACTCTTGGGCACGCCTTGTGAGTTGTGACTTGTGACTTGTGTGTGTGTGTGTGTGTGCAGTCGTCTTCCTTGGAGGAGAGCGAGTCAGCAGTGACGCGAGGGGTGTGTTCCACTTTGTCCACACAGCACGCCCTCGCCTTCGGGTACGGGTCTGGATATAAGACAAAGAGAGAAAGAGAGAGAGGGCGGGGGGAGGCGGAAAGCGTCCGGGGCTCCACGCAGGGTCCTAAAAATGCCCCGAGGGCCTAGAAGCATGGGCGAGAGATTGACTCAGGGAAGCGACGGGTGTGGTCGTGAACTGACTCTTGAGCGTCGCGGAGGTGGCTGGACGGGGGGGCGGAGAGCGGCCTGTCATCGAAACATGCGCGAAGGGGAGGCGAGGGGTTGGGAAAGCAAGCCCCACATCGCGGATCGGATCCGACCTAGCGAGGGGCAAGCGGTTTGGTCCTGGTGGCACCTCGTGGCACCGCAGGCTGGGCAGTGGTCTGTCTGCATGTACATAATCCATAGGTATGGCGCGGTGGACCGAGGACGACGACCGACTCGACGCGTGCGCCAGTTACCGGTTGGCGGAAAGTGGGATCATCGGATTTTTCTCTGGGCGGCCCCCAGGGCGCTATCCGATGGCGATGGGACGGGAAGTGGCTCAGAGTTTTTGCATTACCCAGACGCCTGGATCCTGACTTAGGGAGAAGCGGACTCGGTGACCAAAAGGAGACGAGCGAGACGAAGGCCGAAAGTCTAAAGTCTGGAGCGGTGGGTTGCCGCCATGCGCGCCTGCGCAAAAGTGCAGGCCATCATTGGAGGGAAAGGCTCGTGAGGCGACCCATGAGGATTGGGCCCCACAGCCATTCGACCAAAGGGACCCGATTGCCTCCCCCCCCCCGGGGGTTTGGTTGGGACCTGCGCGCAGTGGATCCAGTGTACGGGAATAAGCGCAAAGTTTGATGTCGTGTGGTGATCTGTTGTCGGCAGCTTGAGACGATGATGTCGACAGCTAGGGGATCTGTTTTCTTGGCCTGGTGTCTCTGGTTCTTGGTGCAGCCGGCAGCTGCTCCACCGCCAAGGGGCAGAGGCTAGCAGGCTAGATGGAGACTTGGAGTGGAATTAAGGTTTGCGCTAGTCAAGGGCCAGGGCTCCACAGATGCAGCCTTGCCCTGAAAGCCGTCCACTTTGGGAAAGCCTCTGTAGCAAAGTACCCCCGCTGCCCCTCGAGCGAACTCGTAAAGGGACCACACATACTCAATGTAGTAGGCTCAGTTCTCTTACTTCGTTCCATAGCACTCCGCAGCGAGCCAAGGCCCAACAATCCGCTAGACCCAACGCCCGACATATTTCGCGTTGCTAAATTTAAATTATTATTTTTTGGCTCCTCGCGTCGGGCGACGATACTATAGTTTATTGCGTGACGACACGTCCTTGGGAGTGGGTGGGGAAGAACTCATTTGTGAACACCAAAATGCGAACTTGGTTGACTGACACTGCACATGTGCGGTATAGTACAGTACTGTCCTCTTCTGGGATTCATTTTTGCCACTATCCGCCCAAACATGGCAGGTTGTCAAAACTCCATCGCCCAAGAATGGACATTTCGGGTTTGTATCTCATAGTGCGCAAGTGGCCCTGCCAATGTTGACGGTTCCGCGGTGATGTGTGCAACCTTGACTGTGGTCGTCCATGTCGTCACTGTCTCCATTGTACCAATTATTAGAGTTTTCGCCAACCCAGTTTCAAGTACCGAAAAGGGCCCATATTGAGCGTGAGTAGCCTTTCAAGCCGGATTTTACAAATTGTGAGGCAATCGGCCTTGGATAATTGGCAATCCAGGTGATCGCCACTGGTCATCGCTCGTTAATGATGGCAAGGTGGAGTGTTAAAGTTGTTTCAACACGGATGTGGGAACGAATAGCCTGCTTGAGGGAAAGTGTACTATGTTTGGGATGGTGTTGAAACTTCCGAGGTCACCACCACACAGTACGCGCGACCGTTAGCATGCACGAGCTGGGAGCTTCTGCATTATCGACTGAGCCTCAGCGTCTCGGTGAGCGATGAGGTCCCATCACGTCTTCCTCGCCCTCGCGGATGCGACCTCCATGTGGAGAGGAGGGGGGGGGAGGAGGCGTGGTCAGTAATGACGGCCATTGCATCTTTGATCCTCGTGGAGCTGACTTCCAATTTAGGCCGGCCGCTGACGAGGTGAAATTCGACGGATCCAAAACGAAACTTGGGGGGGGGGGTTTTTTTTTTTTTTTTTTTTTTTTTGGGGAACACGATGGAACAAAAGTTTTTAAGGGTGTGGTAAGCAAGGGGCTTGAAACAGTGAAATATAACAAAAAAATTAAACACC